>OY757549.1:2296816-2329105 GCA_963584105.1 Alviniconcha strummeri
CAGCTGGTCTAACGGCTTCCCCACACACCCACCCACCCCCGGCCTCTTTGATCTTGCACACAGCCTTCGTACCCGATACACATACGTATCAGAGGTGGTGTGACCAACACAGGCGAGTCATAGACCTATATCTCCATGACTTTAGTGTTGTGTGCGGCCACTGGGCTCGCCAAACTCTAATTAAAAACTGTCTGAATACAAAACCAGGGGAGTACTAAAACAGAATCCTTAAGTTTCTGTTTTAATTTATCTCCTCTACCTATTGAACCCAAACTGGCTATGTTTTGAAAAATCCGCTGGTTCCTTTGACGTTCTGCAGACGCGCGAGTCGCCATGGGCCGAATAAACATGGACTAAGTAAACATGGTGCTTAACGACTACAGAAACCACAAGGCTTCTTTGGACGGTCAAACATGGACCCGAGTCATTACACATTTAAACACAGCGACCTACGGATCAAACTCTCCTCTCCAGAGCCAAACTGATGCAGGCCTCACTGAAGCCAGTGATAACGGACAAACTCCGTGATGCCGCTACGGACTGCGGTCAGCTGGTCAGCTGACTGATTGTGGCAAATTATGCTGTATTATCCCCCCCACTTTTTGGAAACATGATATATATTCATTTATAGCTACGTTCATATTTATACACCCACTTCCCAATCCTCACACCAAAAAAAAAAAACTAAAAAAAAACACGATAATTTTATAACAGTGTGGTGTTATACACACTCTTCCCTTAAAAAAAAACAACAACAAAACTCTAGGTCAGCTGCGTTCACTCGCCCCACCTTCCTTAATACCACGCTATGTTCTGTACAAGCCCACCCTGCCCATGGTCCCACCGCGTGATGCACTCAAAGATACTCTTTGATGCACTGTTGACGGTACGGTACGTGCGCGGGGGGGGGGGGGGGGGGGGGTGAGGCCGGGTGAAGGGGCGGGGGGCAGGCCGGGTAGTCCTGTAGCCTTTCACCACCAACCAGCCATCGATTGTGTTCAACAATGCTTCATTCCGTGCCAACGCCTTTCTGCGTAACTTGCGGAAAATACTGACAAGAGCGCTTCGCTTTTCCTCCATCTACTGTGACTGCAGTGCAACGGCTGCGTCGCTGACACGAGGGCCGCAGCAACGCGGACACGTTCCGACGCAACATCACTAGTTGCCGCTACCGCCAAGACGACATGAACGGGTACCGTCAGTGGGCGTGATACGAAGGCCCAGCCTGTCACCGATGTACACCTGTGATCTCGTGAATTGAAGGCCCAGCGAGTCACTGAGGTAAACCTGTGATCTCAGTCGTGACAAGAAGGCCCAGCGAGTCACTGATGTAAACCTGTGGTCTCAGTAAGTAAGTAAACATGGTGCTTAACGTCCACAGAAACCATAAGGCTTATTAGGGACGGGGAGAAGGGGGGGAAGGGGGCATGGAGGTGGGGGGAGAGGGAGACTATATACCTATCGCTACACTGTCACCACCAGAATGATTCCTGCATTAAGATGGGCAGCGATGAGAGCCATTTTAATGTTTCAGTAGGAAGTGATGGACAAAGTCACAAGACAGTGTCCACAAACCACAACCTTTTTGAAGAGAAAGGAGAGCCGAAGCGGTATCGAACCGAGGTCCTTCCGCTTACCAGCCTAACGCCTTACCGCTAGGCCACAGCGGCTCACTGTGGTCTCAGTCGTGACATGAAGGCCCAGCGAGTCACTGATGTAAACCTGTGATCTTGTGACATGAAGGCCCAGCGAGTCATTGATGTAAACCTGTGATCTCGTAATATGAAACCGTCTGTGTGCGAAAGCTCTGTGGGTGTACTGACGAGCAGGGTTTGTCGTGCAGTGGCTACTGGACAACACAGCAGACTGATCCACGTGGATTTTTTACGGGTTTGCTTCATTTCCAATAAAACTGACTTTGCGTCGTCGTCAGTGCTCTCAGCCACAAGCCCAAGTACTCCATATACTCACGCAGAATATCGATGATGCCAATGTCTTTAAGTGAGTTAGTCAACAGTTTACTGACTGGAGGATATAGCTGACAAGCATGTGATTTCAGAAAAAGACAATTGATTTGAAAATGCCCCCCCCCCCCCCCCCCCAGTCTTTGCCACTGAGTGTTCTACACCACAGGTTCACACACACTACACACACACACACACACACACTGAGTAACACTAACACACCGTCAGTGGCACACAGTTACACACACACACACACACACACACACACACACACACACACACACACACACACACACACACACACAGAGTAAAACTAACACACCGTCAGTGGCACACAGTTACACACACACACACACACACACACACACACACACACACACACACACACAGAGAGAGAGAGAGAGAGAGAGAGAGAGAGAGAGAGAGAGAGAGAGAGAGAGAGAGTAAAACTAACACACCGTCAGTGGCACACAGTTAAACACACACACCCACACACACACACACACACAACCAAAGACCCCCACCCCGGCCCATACACATCATGTACACACACATCCCCCCACCCCACCCCTACACACGCCCAACCCTACCCTATGCGCGCGCGCGCGCGCGCGCACACACACACACACACACACACACACACACACACACACACACACACACACACACACACACGTTATTGTTGAAATAATGAAACAATCACATTGTGACTAAACTTGCGGAGGCCAAAACGCACTACAAATCGAGGTACACTACGCGGCGCTTGTGCCGGGCTGAAAATTATCAAATAATGGAAAAAGGAAAAAGAAAACGCCTGCAGGCTTTGCACCCGAGTTGATGTAGGGTCGTCCACAGGCGACAAATCAGATTCCAAACCCGCAGCAGCCGAGCAGCTCTCTCAATGTTTACCTGGCAAACTGATACCCCCAGTCGTCAACAGCGCCGGACCGGCGCCAACTGAGTGGCCGTTTCAGTCGGTCTCAGTCAGGGTCATCGAATCCGTCGTCTTCTCGGCGACAATTTGTCATAGCAAACCGGCCACGCTTGAACCTCCTGTAGCACGCACATTCCGAACACCTTGCCAATTTCACAGTCAAGCCTCGTAGTCACGTCAGCCGTGCAATCTCTGCTGAGATCTCCTAAATGCCAGCACTGACAGGGCAGCCGAGGCGTACCTAGCTGGACACCTCAGTAACAGGAGCGCGAGACCAGGCCGCGAGTAGGGAGTGAGAATGTCTTTCGGTTTCATGTGTCGCCCCCCCATTCACTGGCTCCGAGCTCGTGTTTGGCGAGTCTACACACAGTCGCGTGCGCTATCGCGGCCATACGACATTCGCGTGGCCGCTTCTGTGCTTGTTTTGGAGCTGAAACATGACAAAAAATACGCTCAGGCCTGTCCAGGGCCGAAATAAATCACAAAACACAAACAAACTGACCCACCTGTCCAACAAAGTAACTTTTCCCCTCACGAAGCAGTGGCGGTGTGCGACTCGCTTTACTCCATATCCAAGGTAAACTGTGGCGATCCCCGACACTGTTGACACTCCGCTGAGCACAGGTGCTTGTGACGTCAGTCACGTGATCACAACAAAATGGCGACGGGCTTGCGTGTGAACATTTCCGTGAGTTCTTCCCACTTTACCTGACAAAATCCGCCTGGTTTTGTGTGTTTACTAAGGACAGCGTATCATTTTAGTGAAGTTCTTACACGTTTCTGCTCATTTTGTGCCTCAGATTTAACCATTTCCGCCTGGCAGAAGGCCGAATGCACGATCGATCCTTGTCGGGCGAAAGAGCAGACAGGTTTTGAGAGGATCCCTTGGCTGTCTTCGGTTCAGTTTGGAACCCAATCTGACTTCTCTGGTGCCTGTTGACGAGTCTGGACCCTTATTTGTCACGACATTACAGGAACACAGTGGAAACATGGACAATATTCCATTGTCAAGCGACAGCGATGCTGGTGAGACAGGAGGAAAAGGTGCGGTAATTTATGAAAATTTATTATTCGATTTGTCATCAGTTGCCAGTTGTTGGTGTGAATTGTTCTAAAAATCCGAAAGGTCCTCGATGTGATGAATAGTACTGTCCTGGACAAGTGACCAGCCTTCAGTTGGGTGAACCATAGCTTGAAGCTGCTGAGCGGTTTACAGAAAACAAGTGCTTGAACTCACCTTGGCTTGAAGCTGCTGAGCGATTCACACAAAACAAGTGCTTGAACTCAGCTGTATTAGTAACTGCTGTCATTGTGCTTAGGAATGAGATCACTGTGTATAATCACACTCACAGATGTGTGCAGACACATTTGTCTGCATCCTAACACACACACACACACACACACACACACACACACACACACACACACACACACACACACACATGAAGAACACTATACACATCTATACATATATACTATACAGCATCACCTGAGGTCTGGGCCACCCTTTAATAAACCTGGTGAAAGACTTTCACAGGAATATAAATGAAGAGAGAGAAAGCATAGTCAGTTACTCAAGTCACACAGACTGTTAATACTGGTTCACCATCTAAATCTTTGTTTATTAGTCTGTTTACGTATTTGGAATTAGAGTGAATATTGTTTCACATTAACTTAGCATTTTCTTTCACTATTTGTGATCATCATCTGGATGGAATGGGATTGATGTGATGCTCACAGTGGGTGTGTATTGTGTGTGCAGGGAACCAGTCATCTGTAGAAAAAGAAAACATCAAGAACTTGACTTACAGCACAGGATCCATGAGTGAGTTTCTGTTCTGAATAAACCAAATGGTCTGTTGCTCTGTTTTAGCTTCTTGGGGCAACTCTGTGTGTGTGTGTGTTCATGTGTGTATTGCTTTGCTGATGGTAAGAGTTCTGTTCTTTTTAGCATTGAATTTGGGAGGGGGAGGCAGGCGTTGAGGGGGGCTCAGTTTGTTTCACTTTTTCTTTGGCTCTTGTTGAATTGACCCTGTTGGAGTGGGGGTGGGGCAGTGGGGGAATTGAGGGAATATTCCCAACATTTCCAGCAGAAAAAAAGCATGTAGGCTGTGCACGCTCTTGTACTTTGTGGACATCCTTCACCATCTTGCATCTTTCAGCGCTTGGCTTTCTCTGTCTGTTGCTGCAGATCTGGATGGGGACAACACGCTGGATGATGATGAAGAGAAGCAGCGGCTCATCTCCCAGGTCCTGGAGCTGCAGAACACGCTGGACGGTGAGGCTGGGGAATGAGGCAGACACCTTGACAGACTTCCTGGACTCAGTGACGGACTTCCTGGACTCTGTGATGGACAGACTTCTTGGACTCTGTGGTGGACTTCCTGGACTGTATGACAGACTCTGTGATGGACTTCCTGGACTCTGTGACATACTTCCTGGATTTTATAATGGACCCTGTGACAGACTTCCTGGACACTGTGATGGACTTCCTGGACTTAGTGATGAACCCAAGTCATGTACCCGATAACTGACCCACCCACAGAATTAATCCTTTCCGCATGTCTAGCACGGCTGATCAGATCATGGGGCTCTTACAGTCATAGGATTTGGGTAGAAAGCAAGCAAAGAAGCTGTGGTGAATTAAATTTGCAGCTTTGTTGAAATGTTTTATTTTGTTAGTCATGGTGTTGAGCCGGGTGTTGTTGTTGTTTTTGTTTCTTGGGGGGAATTGAGGGATTCAAACTCGCATACAACAAGGGTGCTCTGCGTCTGCTTGATAGCAGCGACCAGCACTATATGAGCCTGTGACAAAAGGTGCTCCCGCTTAACCCGGGTATGTTTGTATTCTCCTATTTATTTTCGTCTTACTACAGTGACACGAAACTGTGGTTGCTTTTATTCAGTATGCATTGATAAGTAGTTAAAGTAAAAATTGGCAGCTTTGGTCACCAAGAGGAGGATTAAAAACAAAAATTACTTGACGAAAATTGACGAAAAGCGGCTTCCGGAAAGTGGGACAACGTGGGTTGTTTGACTTCAGCTCAAAACTGCAACTAACCAGCTGAACTATTCTTCACAACTTGTACACCATTTGACTACTGAATAAACTAAATTTAGTATCCAGTCGAATTGCAAGCCATGCGTGACGTTTCATAACCAAAAAAACTAAACTGAAAATACACTGGCCGTTTGTAACAGACTGTGTCCAAATTTCCGATAAGTTTAAAGATCGTCTGCTACCGTCCGCCATTGCATTCACTGCGGACCTTCGCTTCTCTTATTTGTATATCAATCGCGCACCGAAAGCAGTCAATGTTTTTACTGAGGGCATTTCCATGTTTCATTTTTTTTACCCAGAAGTGAAAAATCTAAAACTTTGTCCATTTGTTACAAACGACCTTTTGCAAATTTTATCGACATCGCTAACATTTAATTACTGCTGACCGCTTCTAAAACTACCACTGGCCTTCCTGTTGACATCACATGGCCGCTTGTCGCTGACAATGGTTTCGACGAAGGGGTGGCGGTGAGTATTCGGACTGTGTCCGGTTATTTTGTTTTGTTACAAACGTCCTAAATGTTACGAACGACCCACATAATTGTCGAATTTCTGTCCTCATCATATATTTTCCCAAACAAATGCTTTCTTAGCCACTAGTAAGTGATATAAATGGCATTGGTAGTGTGCTTTGTTTACTTGATCGTATTATGGCGGGAAGGGGGCAATTTCAGATTGTGGACACAGTTTGTGACTGTGTCTGTGTTACGTGTGTCCAGGTGTCTTTTGTTACGTTAGTCTGCAGTCCATCTATGTCTGTAATTATTGCTGATTTAGCTAAGCAGTCGATTTAAAAGTTGAAATGGCTCACAGCTTACCTTTCAAGTGGTTGTTTACAAACTTTTACTTTTGTGCATATTAAACAAGTACTCTGTAAACTTTGTAGCAGGTGAACGTGACATGGGCACAGTGCTACCCCCCGTCCCCCTTTCCTTTGTTTTGCAGTCTTATTTTTGTTTCCTTTCCGCATTAAATGTAATTGTTGACTTGCCACTGTAAATTTATTTTTATTTTTATTGATTAACTGTGCATGAAGGCCGACTTTGGGGGCCAGTGGAAGGGGGGCGCGGGGGGGAAGATTTTCTTACAATTAAATTTATTATAAACATTTTCACTGCTCTTGTATAAATAAAGACCTTTGGTATGTAAGGGCACTTTAGGATTGTTACAGTCCAAAGTACATGTAGCATTTTTCTTTTTTTCTTTTTTACATACTGAAAAATTTAATACAGGTACCTGACTTAAAGATGCCATACTTTGTGACCTGATCGCATTTTTAATGTGTTGTTGTTTTTCTTTTAGTTTTAGTAAGCATACATTAGATGACATCTGTCTGTCCCTGGTATTCAAGTCTGTATTAAAGTCTGTTACTTTTGATAACTGTGGCAGATTCTGGAAGTGTGCCAAGCAGAAAATCATTTATGGATCCAGTTCTTCACACACAAAATGGAAGCATGTTCTTCAGGCTCTCACCACCGGACATATTTTATTGGGATTTCTTGATTGCAAACAGAAAAAAAGTTTCCCTGACACTGAGTGCAAAGTGAGGCAGCAGTTTTTCACTGACAGTGATTGACAGACAGGTTTAGTTTGAAAGGATGTCATTTTTTTTGTGTGTGTGTGTGTGTGTCTTTTTTTGCGGGGGGTCTTATAAATTGTCCTAAAGTTTTAATGTGATCTGCATGTTCAGAAAGTCGCTCCTTTAACCTGTCATATCATACTGTTATTGTGCCTAGATTCACTACAGTTGTGTACTGTTTGTTCAGTCTGGGTGAAATAGTATCTTGGTTTTCATAGACTGTGTCCACTGCCATAGTGTTACGTTCGTCCACTTAAACAAGTTGGAATGTGTGAATATGCCTCCTGCCGTGCATTTTTTTTTGCATTTATCATTACAGTGTATACTATGAAATAAAGTGTTCCTTGTTTGAAAACTTTACTGAAGTTGTTCTGTGTTTTAAATGATTATTTGTAGCACTAGATTCTTGAGCGCAAAATTTGGACACAATGATTACATAATACTTACATTTAAAGCAGAATTTGTTTGTCCTACCTGCTCTGATTTTATTACTAGCAGCTACTTAAATGCACCAGAAGCATTAAAATTGCATACAAATGGTTTTTCTCTGTATTATTATGACATTCACTGTGTCCATTGTTACAAACGTCCACACCTGACCTGACCCCAGTTTTGATGCCATACAGCACACACTTGGATCAAAACCATTTTTTTATGATGGAAATAGTTACTTGAAACATACCACTTTCTAATGGTAAGACTGAAAACAGCTTACTGGGAGTTTGATTTTGAGGCAGTGTGTCCCACTTTAGATCAGGACCTTTTGTCACAGGCTCATATATATATATGCAAGTGATGAAGTATTTATTAATTATGCACAATTTATAACCCCAGTTTAACTGATTGGGAGCTTTGTGCATAAAGTGACGTGTCACACCAGTGCATGATTGCTGGCAGAGAGCATCAGCTGATGCCGTGATAACTAGACATATTTAGTGTCTGGGTAAAAATGCTGTGTTTATGCAATGCCCGAGGGTATTTTTTTTCAGTACTTTGAATGAGTTAGATTATGAACCGGGGCTTATTCATAGCAGAAGAAACTGCAGCATGAGAGAGGAAAACACAGCATGAAAAAAGGAACTGTCTTGAGGATGGGTTTGAAGGAGTCCAGGTTTTCTTTATGACAGGATGACTCAACAGCATACCTAAATGATACAGGCATACTGCTTATGATCTGATATAGAATGGCAACCTGCAAATAAGGGAGCTAACTGGCATTCAACAATGACATGTCACAGGATCATGGCAGACTTTTAGTCACTCGCCTACAGTAAATCTCACCTGGCATGCAAGTAAAAACAAGGTACATAAACTCTACCAAAAGGTACATCCTCAGATCCTTCAGGATGTAGCTTTGGTGTAGTTTATATGCAACTGAAACTACACATCTTCATTGGATTTTTATATTTTTATATTTTTAAAGCAGCTATTAAAGCTAGCAGTTAACCTTCTTTATTCACATGCCAGGTGAGCTACCACAGGCAACTCACGTCTTTGGTGTTGTGTTTGTGTGACATCTGTTGAGTGCTAATTAACTTCCTTGTTGTTGATTCTCCAGCTGATAGTAGGAATTTGGCGTGCTGTTAAGGGCTCTTCCTTTTGGCAGGGTAAAGATTTCCACAGGGAGGCAACTGGAGCCAGGTTTGTTGACCTCTGCTTTACAGGATGTACCTCTGGTGGAGTTTATGTACCTTGAATTTACATGCATGCCAGGTGAGAGTCAGGTCTTTGTTGTTGTGTTTGTGTGACGTCTTTTGAGCGCTATTTAACTCCCTTGTGTGTTGGTTCTCGACAGACCTGTCGTCACGGGTGGACTCAGTCAAGGTGGAGAACCTAAAGCTGAAGTCGGAGAACCAGGTGCTGGGTCAGTACATTGAAAACCTGATGGCTGCCAGCAGCGTCTTCCAGTCTGCCACACCCAAAGCCAAGAAGAAATGAAAGTTCTTTTGCTGAATGAGATGTCAGGTAAAATTGACACTTTCATCATATGTCCATCTTGATTTTGCCAAGCAGTTCCAGATCATCAAAAAACAACAAAACGACATGATAGGGAAATGTTCTATTGCATACCCGGTTGCATCAGTTTGATGACCACGTTGCACAGAAGCAGACAGGTATGGTTACTACATGGATGAAGTCATGCAGTGAGGGTTGGAAAGATACCAGGGTAGTTAGTTCTAGAAATACAGGCATTGTCCTTGGGTAGATTCCTACAGGCTGGTTTATTCCGCAGGAAGGAACATGGTGTGGGTAGATGGAATGGGGTCTTCTGACTGTGGTTCAAGTAGTTTATGCATATTTGCAGCTGATGGTAATGAGGTAATCTGTCATTTGAGTAACCGAGTTTGAAAAAAAGAGGTTGATCATCCTGTGCATTTGACAGCACACTAAAATCCAATGACCAACAGTTTCAGAGACGTCTTTCATCTCATTGTGAAGACCTGTATGTGCACACAAGTTTTGAGGATTTTCCGCCCCCCACAAGTTTCTGTTTGTGTAAAACTGAGTTTAAGCTGATCCGTAACTTAAGCTCCATATCCACCTCATGGAGAGCATGTGATGACTGCATCACAGTTTCAAACAGTCCATCATGGGCAAAAGGTCTGTAGTGAGTGTTTCATTGTTCGCTCAGCCAGGAACTCTGGCAGCGCCAACTTATGGCACTGTGTATTAGAGATTTTCTGCAGGGCCGTAGCCCTTTGCCTTCACAGGTGTGTTGTGTTGGCAGGCTGAATATCGGCTTCCACATTCAAAACAGAAACAAGGGTCAAGGGAGATAACTGAAAACTTTTTACAGGAACTGTTCGTAAATGGGCCATTGTTAGTTTCATGATTGTGTCAGAATGTTTTTAATTCCTTTAATTGTGTATTTAGTTTGAAGACAGTAAAGAATTGCAGGTTTGTTAACATATTGAATGATAATGTGAACTGATGAGGCAATATGGCATTGAACTGCTATCAGTTCACTGATCTGCAGAGAAATTCATGCTTTAGTACAATCACCAAAAATGTTGTCGTTCATGGTGTTGATTGCATCCTAAAATAGTGTAACTGCAATGACAAAAGGACAATTTTGAAAGATATGCCCATGAGAAAATATAAAAAATTCAGCCTTGCAAGTGAAAGGTAGTCTAAAATTTGCAATATAAATAATTATGCTGTGTCTGTGAGCATTTTGTGCTTTCCGGATTCTCAGCAACCTCATTCTGTTTTTGTTGCAGGGTCTTTGTTGGCAGGGTATGGTCGCTGGACAAGGCTGAAGATTGGAAAACTGCTGGCGAGAAAACTGCTATCAGAACCAGAGCATGGTGTGAAGGGAAAAGAATGGTCAACTAGAGCTGGGTTTTGCCAGCAACACTTTCTCCATTCAGTCCTTGTCTAAGAAATCAAGACCCCCCCCCCCCCCCCACCCCTTTTTTTGTTGAAAATAAATGTTTTACAGTACTTTTGCCTTGTTGATGCCATACTTCTAGTCATTCATTTCTGCTGGATATTTTCTGTTGGAAAAGGAATGTGTTGCATGTTTGTTTGAAGCAAATGAACAGGAAATGTTTGTGGCATTTGACCTAGATGCAGTTTGTCCTCTTCTCTGTCATTATAGCTGTGTTTGACCTTGTTACTGCTCGCACAAAGATCTGACACTGGTCTCAGTACACTCACTACTGCAGCCGTTTGTTTCTGTGAATAATTTATTGCTGAATGCAAAACTGTTTCACTATGATACACACTGGCCTTTTGTTTTTGTTCAATTGCTGAAATTAGCGAGGCAATGGTCAGCATGTATACATTATTACTCAGTATGCTTTAATAGCAAGTAAATTTTCAATGTCCTTACATAATCGTAGATTTTCCCACCTTTTGCTACCCCCCCCCCCCCCCTCCCCCCCAATCAGTATGCACTTATGGGTTAGAGTTCATTATTAAGCTACCCATTCATAGTTTCTTGCTAGCTCTCCAACTGCCGGAAGTGGCAAGGGTGAGTTAAGGTCCTCTCTGTTAAAAATCCGGAGCTCTCAAAGATTTCTCTTGTAAGCCTGGAGTGAACCAGATTATAGCCATGTATATTTCATCTACTGCCAGGAATCTTGCTTTCCATGTTCATTCAACTCCATTTTCCCCACTCCTCTCCCAACATGAAGTGATAGGTGACATGAATAGCAACTCTGATGTTTATGCAGGTTTTGTTTAGCCATGATTCTTGACAACAAATCATCCCACCAACACTAGTCAAGCACGAGATTCTTCAGTTGGGGAAGTTATTAGACTATTTGATGCTGTCACAGTCTCATGCCACTCTGTTCACAGCACTTTCCAAATGTCCAGAAGAAAAAGTTCACCCAACAGCAAGCCATTGGTAGAGTTCCTACGCACATCTCAATCCAGTAGGCGGCCTGAAAGAGTATCATGATGCAAAACTCTCAGCTGTACCATATTGGTGAAATGCTTTCATGCCATTTTAATATACATGTGAAGTGATCCTTTCAGTCAGCAAAGCAGTTAAAAACAAATCATCAATTGATGCTACACTACCTCCACAAACAGTCCCAAGTGTCATTCTCAATGAGCAGGTCACAAGATGGAAGGTGAGGCTGGGGTATGTAAAAATGTTGGAAGGCTGTAGCAATTTCATCCTCTGCACTGTAGCTTACACTTCCAAGCCTCACTTTCCATCTGTCCCCTTGGTGACCTCATCTCTGGTCCATTGCAAACCAGTAGGAAATTCCCCATGTTGCTACATTTCCTTAGCCATGAGCAGTGGGCCCAAAGTTGGAGGTACTGTGGTTTATTATTTATTCCTGCTCGTTTCGAGTTTCAAATCCAGTGTATGTTTTCATTTGTTCAGCAACTATCTGCACATGCTTTGTACATTGTGTATATCATATGGTGATGATTCTAATATGTTGATGTTCTGCTTGAGTAAACTGTGCTACTTGTCTGTGCCTGTGTTTCTGTGTATGCATACGTGCATACTTGGGTGAATGTTTGAAAGAGCAGCGTGCAATTGTGTACAGGCAATGTATGACAGGTGTGATGGCATGTGGCAGCAGAAGTTGGGAACAGCTTTTTCTGATTTAAAAAAAATACTGCACAGCATGCACTAATCGCTCCATGGAGGGAACAAAATTATGCATTGCCACCACCCCATGCTAAGCAGATCAGGCATATAATATTGTATTTTCCATGTTCCCAATTTTTGCTGTCACCACTGCCAACATGGCATCGTGCCATAACAAGGGGAAATACTGTACTGATGCTGTCAACCAATAAAACACGCAAGTCAGGACATTAAATTGGAGTCGGAAGAAAATGCACGCACTTTAATTTAAGTCCACAGAAAGTTCATTAATATACATGATGTGTTAATATATATACATATACACATTATACAACTATATTGTGACAATGCAACTCTGTCACAATACATGCTGTAAAACCTGACCATCAATGACTCAATGTCAGAACATTTTTTGTCCTCAAGAATTCCTCTGTCCACTGATAATCCAAGAGTAATAAAGGCTTTTAGAACTGAAATTCAAACTTCAAGAAAGTAATGTTAAAATATCCATGGAACATAAATATATTGGGAACAAAAAAGAAGATAAATTCTAACAAAATGTAATCCTAGAAAGCCTCATGATATTTTACATAAGTATCCCCCCCCCCCCCCCCCCAATAAAAACGGTGTTGCAACAGTAAAATTTAAAAATTCAAATACATGCAGCAAACTTATTAAATTTTACTCGAGTTCACAGTTACCTCTGATGCTTATATCCGGTACAATGAACCATGAAACTCAGCGAAATGCCCTCCAGTTAGATCATTCAAGGAAATGGCCTAGTTCTCAAAACACGTCATGTCGAACAGGTAGAAGCAATGAAACTAACTGCTTAAAATCAAGGGCCTTCATTTGAACATGACCAATTGATTTCACAGTAAATGACCAAACCCAGCCCAAGTTTCAGGAGTGTCAAACAGCAGGACTGGACACATGGACTTCATGCCATCAACAGCTACCACCTGCCTATCCATCTAGCCTTTGCCATTCATCGCCTTGAAACTTGTCATACAGTATGGATGTACACCCAAGGTTTTCATTCCAATGGGTGGTGCAGTACACGTACAGGTCTACCTGCCTGTTGTAGGTACGCCCACTTCCCTGTTTCAAACAAGTCTCAAAGCAGCATGTAAAAAAACAACAACAATGCTGCCTCTTGAAAAGGTACGGGCAATTTCACACCTGCAACTTACGGTTTCCTCTCTAAATGGTGTGCAACTAGGTGTGCTCAGTCATGATGTACCTCATGCAAGGTTTCCACCCTGAAGCAGGGCTGTGCTCAGGCCAACATACAGCTAGGTAGAGTACAACTGTGTTGATGGAAGAAGTACGAAAACTGAGCATGTTGTGCCAATGCATGTGGAAGTATGGGTGACTTTTCAGCCACAATGTTCGGTGAAGGAAAGGTTAACTGTTTCATACATCAGTGCCACTAATCATCACTCATGAAACTTGGTTTTTAACTTCAAAATATAATCAACAGAGCTTTTTCAAAAACATTCCCTGAGCTTTGCTTTTGGTCTTTTCTACCTGTTGGACAAAACATGTTTTGACAATCTTCATCAAGAAATTATTTAACTACTTTCCCTGATGCTGACAAGACCCGTTAGCCCACTGTGTAGTGAAAACTGCTGCCCTACAGAACACTGCATGCAACTCCCTCTGTTTGAGGTCCCTGAACCATTCACAACTGCACCCTTCAGCTACAAAAGTAAAAGGTTGTAACCAAACCAGGCAACCTCTGCCCATCATTTTCATCTCAATCAGAAATTCATTCTAATCCACCTCACTTCCCAACCTAAATCATCATACGAGTTCAGTTTCCAATCTGAACCATCCTACTAGTTCAGTTTCCAATCTGAACCAACCCTCTTGTTCAGTTTTCAATATAATCAACCCTCCGGTTCAATTCCTAATCTTACTTATTCACTCAGTCAGGTAATACTGGGAACTGCTTTCTTTTGTGTGTGTCAAACTACACAAAGACAGCTCCAGTCCACCAACCCTTCCCCAAACCACTATGCCTGATGGGAACAGAAGAGTTGCCTCCTCTTCAAAGTACAGCGGCCAGACTTTGATAGGTTATTTCGTCGCCGCTTCTCAGTGTTGAAGACTGACTGCTGTGTCACCACAGTCTCTGGAACACACCTAAATGCAACCAATTACAAACAGGCTGCAACTGTGGCTGCTTCTCATCCGTATTTCTCAAAATCAGAAACTAGAACCAGGCAGTAGCTGCTCCTTACAAACAATATTTCTCAACATAATTATGCTGCTCACTCCTACTGGAGCAAAACCCAATTGTCTGGACAACTCCCTGATACAGCCGCTACCACCTAAATCACCTCCAAAACTGTCCCCTGCCGATACCAAATTAAGCTGCCCACTTTAGACGTTGCTTCTAACGGTCCCTCTCCAATCTGCATTCAATAAGCTTTTATCAAAGTTTAAACAACTTCAGATGTTTCCATTCATCACTAGCCCAGAATTAACATTACAATGGCATTGCCATGAGGTACAAGAAAAATATCATCTAAAAGGAACGAAGAAAAAGGTAAATCAAAAACAGATGAAATGAATGACCACTCTTAACAGAGAAAGAAAAAAAGAAAGAATTTCTAGTGATCAAGCAACGTAAGCAAAGTCAGAAAGTGACTCAGTGAGTCCAACCCCATCAGCCATTTTCTTTTTCTTTTAATTTCATACTACTGCATCAACATAGTTCTTTATTTTAAAAAGACCTACCGCAGACTATTTATCTTCATTACAGTGTGGAGCTCAGGATTAATAATAAATAGCATGCAGGCGAGAAGCAATGTACAAGAAGACCAAGTTGTGCTGCCTAAGTTCTGCGAATGGTTAAGCGTGATTCACCAATCCACCAAAAAAGATGAAAAGACTTGCACTCACATTTTCATTTGCACTAACGAACAGCTGTATTTCTATGTAAATCACAACTCCTTAATTCCAGCCAATGACTTTGAATCCAATGCACCATTCAAACCATGACTGTCAAATGATGAAAAGCATATATATGCACAGACACTCATGCCAACAAAACTGGTTTTCTTTTGGCATTTCAAACTTCTTTTTTCCCTTCTCCTATAGCAAACTACAGCACAAAAAGAAAAAGAAAAAGAAAAAAAGGAGCCCCCCCCCCCCACCCCCCCATGTTCTGCTTCTTGGTGAGATTACACTTACACCTGTAAATCCCACTTGCAAATTTAAGTTCCTTTCATTAAAAAAAGAAAAGAACAAAAATAGAACAATTGAGCACCTCAGCAACAGTGGAACTTGTCAACAATCAACACCTCAACTGGGTCATTTGGGAGCCACTTGTGAGGCCTTCAATTCCACCATACAGAGGCAGTCCACCAGCACTGACTGTGTGTGTTTAACTTAGGCAGCAACCCTCACAGTTTTCTGCTGTAATTCAAGTCCCACACAGCTCATAATGATCACTAACTCTACGCAGCCCACCTGGGGATAAGCCCCAAGGGCTATGGGGTGGGGCACTGTGACACACTCCCAAGTCTTATTCTTAACTCTTTCAAGGCTTTCCGTGTCTTAAGATGCACAGCTTAGCAGTACACTTGATGACGATCCGCGTCTTTAGATGCAGTAAGAATTAACGATTTTAAACGGACTTACTGATTTTTAAGTTGACAGGAGGCAATTATACTAACTGCGTCAATTTCCGACACTTTCAGTAATCCCCCTTAGTCCAGTCAAGTGTCCCTTTGATTGTTTTGGCATTTGTAACATGTGTGTCAAACGGAAGAAAGTTGTACTTTTCAAAATGGCGGCGCGCAGAGTGAACATGTGTTACTCGACAAGGGAAACTGTAGAATTAGTACTGAATGAGGGCTCTGATCTAGAAGATTTTTCGGCCAGTGGTTCTGAAGAGCACATTGTTGATTCTGGCAAGGAGTCCGTGCCAGTAGATCTCAAGGCGGACTCGAGAGACAGCAACAATAACATCTTCATTTTCATCATTGGGATCTGTGCAACCCATAGAATAAAACGTGTGTTTTTTACTATTTAGACAGTTCCTGATTTTCTCTTGCAACAGAGAAAGGTATATGATATGACTCTATGGATTATTTATCTGACAAGTACACATCCCAAGTTTTCTAAAAATGTATATATGTTTGTATTATTCCAAGTAGTTTATTTACTAAGATTTTTTTTAAATGGGCAAATGAGCTGAGCACATCATTTTGTGGCATCTTGAATGAGTTAAGAGAGAACTCCAGCTGCCAATCACCTGGACAGCCTCGGCCAACCAGAACATGAGAAATTAACTACATTCTGCATAAAAAAACTTGAAGAGTAGCTGCTATGTTTGGCCACAAGGTCACAAAATGCTCACAATAAGAAATGGCACCTGTTCAATGGTGAGAGATAACCACTATCAAAAGAGGGAAACTACATAATCTGACACAGAATGTAGGGCCCCCACCCAGATCACCAGTCCACGTGGTGGCCTGTTGGAAAGTAATAAGGGAGGTGGGCTTCCAAGTTCTTTTAGCATATTATACCCTCCAACCCAGTTTTCACGTAATGTAGGTTTAATGTAAATGCCTTTCTTTTTTCTCTAAGTCCCATCTATGAGTTAGTTGCCAAAGGAAACAGGAGTGCCGGATCAGACTTGGAGGGTGAACACATCAAAACAGACTGTGTTGGTCGACTGCCAGTGCCACTCAACTCCCATCAACACAATCAGTAATGACCCACATCAATAAAAAATAAATCCCAAACTAACCCCCTCCCCAGCAGTCAGTAACTTAATCCATTGCACAAGACTAGATTCAAATTCCAAGAGGGTCAGTGAAACTAGCCAAAGCTTGCTGTCAGCAGGAGAACTGCGAAGCCTTCAACAAGCCTTCCCGAAGTTTCATCTTGCTGCCACTGCTGTTGCTGCCGGCGACGCTGTGTGGGGACGGAGAGTTCTCCACCATGTCCTCCGCCAGCTGGCTGCGAGTGAAGCGGCGCGGGGTGCTCTCCCTGGAGTCTGAGTGACGCGCATGGGCGGTGCTGGCTTCGCTGGACGGGGACTGGGAGCGATAGCCGCGACAGTTGTCCATGCTGAACTGGCTCTCTTCGCACTGCTCCGTGCTGATGACGGAGGCGGTTTCAAGGTCACTGCCACCACTGGCCGCACTAACACACTTCCTCGGTGTCCTTTCCTCCATGCCACCTTCTCCTCGTCGACGCAGGCGGGGTGAACTGGCAGCTGCCTCGGACCTGAAACTGCGAAATTCTGCACCCATGCCAAAGATGCCCCCGGAGGACGGGACATTGTGCATGGGGCTGGAGGGCGTCTGGGCCGTGGACGACTGGCTGCCGTTCTTCTTAGGGATCTTGTAGCCACTCAGGCTTCCCCGTGGCGTGCAGTGTACCCCAAACAGGTGGTTCTCAAAGTTGCCGCTCTTCTCTGCCGTGATTTCATTCAGCACCCGGTTCTTGGACGGAGATTGCTCTGCCAGCCTCAGCTTGTCGCCTGTGGATCCTGGCCTTTTGTTAGAGTTCTTCCAAAAGAAGGAGTCGATCTTCCTCTGCTTGTTGTCTGCAACCCCGTTGGCCAGCGAATGCCGCTTGCCGTGTCTGTAGTGCCTGAGGAAGCTGTTCTCCACGCGCTTGATGACGTCAGCCTCCACTACCAGGTCTGACGGCTTCAATAACTTGCTTAGCTCAGGACGGAGACCCCCTGTGCGTGTTCTGGAAGAAGAGCTATCCAGGGAGTTGTGCGACTCAGACCGTTCTCTGCGCTGAGATCGGAAAGAACCTCTGCCCTCACTTCTCTCCTCCACATCTTCATCCTCACTCGTTTCTTCAGACAAGTCCACATCTTTGGTGCGTCGCTTGATGGAACATTTCTTGCTGAGTCGTTCATGTCGCTGCCGCAGGGGAAACGTGGCTGCCATGGGTTTGGACGGCTCAAAGTCATCATCAGATGAACCATCCACGGCTGTCAGCACCTTGCTCAACTTCAGTCGTGCCTCATGGCTGCTTTTTCGTCGATGCCTCTCAGTGCGCTTGAGAGTGGCACTTGCCCTTACCCCATGGCTACCTTTCCGTCGATGCCTGTCTGGATGTTCAGCAGTGGTGCTTTCCCCATCAACAAGGGTACCTTTCCGTCGATGCCTGTCTGGATGTTCGGGAGTGGTGCTTTCCACATCAACAAGGCTACTCTTCCGTCGATGCCTGTCTGGATGTTCGGCAGTGGTGCTTTCCCCATCAACAAGGCTACTCTTCCGTCGATGCCTGTCTGGATGTTCGGGAGTGGTGCTTTCCCCATCAACAAGGCTACTCTTCCGTCGATGCCTGTCTGGATGTTCAGCAGTGGTGCTTTCCCCATCCTCAAGGCTACTTTTCCGTTGATATCTGTCTGTATGTTCAGGAGTGGTGCTTTCCCTTACCCCATGGCTACCCTTCCGTCGATGTCTGTCTGTATGTTCAGGAGTGGCACTTTCCCCATCTGCAAGGCTGCTTTTTCGTTGATGTCTCTGTGACAACTCCAGCATGCTGGCCCGGTCAACCAAATCTCCTACCTGATACCTCTTTCTTCCACGATGTTCTGCAGATGCCACTGAAATGGAAGGCTCAGATGCCTCCGCAACCAGATGGTGGCTTTTGCGATCTAATGACTCCATTGAATCCGAAGCTTCACCCACCTCTCCCATGTCGTTTCCCCTTTTTTTCTCCCTACCCGACGACTCATAACCATGAGATGCTTTGGACTGATCTGAGTGATCGTTTCCAACCACAGGAATTCTGCTTGGACTCTGCTCCAAGGGTTGGTGGGACTGGGCAGGCTCAGGTAGTTTAGCATGTTCAGCAACATCCCCAACCAGACTGGTGAGCTTACGATGCCAGTCTGACGCCAACCACTGGCGATCGGAAGGCTCGGACAGTTTGGTCGGCTCAGCCACCTCGTAGCTGCCTTCCTGACAGTGCCGTTCTAAAGACTCAAATATATTGGAGCGCTCACCTACTTCTCCTGAACGATGGCTGCCTTTTCGCCGATGACGATCATCAGAGGGTGGCTCACTGGAGAGCTCACCAGACTCACTGGCCTCTGCCCATTTGGCTTCCTCTGCTTTCACTTTCTCTGATTTGAATTTACCTCTCCTTTCTCGTCTTCTGGACGACAAGGGCGAGGACAATGCAGGACTTTCAGCCTCCACCTGAGATGTCACAACTGCTTTGCTGTCTCCAGCTGCTTCCAGGCAGCCTGGAATATCCACAGGCTTGCCGGAAGGTTCAGATCTGCTGTAGTCATACACTTCAGTGCTGGATACACTCTGGCCCGACCTCCGGCGCTCCCTTTTGCTTGTCCGGGTTGGCAGTGATGGCATATGATGTTTGTGTCTGACTCCCTCTTTTTCCCGTTTTACATCATGGGACAATACACTTTCAGATTTCACCACCACAGCATTGACTTTAGTCCTCATGTTGTTGGATTTTGTCCCTGAGCTGTGCAACCTGGCCTTGTCACCTTGGTCATTTGTCACACCGGCACTGTCCAAATTTGTTTTAACATCTGGCAGTTTGGGCTTATGAACCTCAGCTTTCATCTCCATTTCACCATGCACCGTTTTTGTCCGGTTAGATTTTGTTTTCACACATGGTTCTATCTTTATGTGGTCAAGATTCTTTACACTGTTCAAGCTTTTCTTCAAGCTGTCTGATTTCAATTTGACATCATCCTGCTGCAGCAGCAATCTCTCCTCCCCGGCACAGCCCTCACCCTCCACATCTATCGTCACATTTTCATCGGACACAGTCCCCTCCTCAGCAACCGCAGCCTTGCTACGCTCCACAACAGGCGACACCTTCATGTCCTCATCCTCATCAGTGCTGAGGTCCAGCTTGGGCACCATGTCATAGTGGTGGGACTTTTTGACGTGCCAGGGCTTGCGCCCCCTGTGACGCTTCCGGTGCCGGTGGAGGTGGAAACCTCTCGGGGACTTGACCACCAGCTTGGGAATTGGGGGCTGGCGCTCCTTGCTCCCATCCTCCACCTTATCCTCCACACTCGCTTTGACCGCTGAGGTGCCTTTTACTTTCTCGTCCTCTGATTCATCAGCATCAGCAAAAAAGACGCTGTCGTCATCAGCTCTGTCCTGTTTGACGACAGCGGTGGCAGACACATAAGTCCCAGAAGAGGAGGCGGTGGCCTGGTGCTTCTTTTTCCGGGCCTTTCCTACCAGGGTGCTTTTCATCCATTTTTTGTGGCGCCGGCGGTGGAAGAACCCAGACCTGACAAACTCCCCAGACCACCTCTCACCCGGTGGCAACGGCTGGGATGGCTCCTCATCTGGCTCTTCCTCCTCCACATCCACATCTTCTGCAGCAGTTTCTTCTCTCCCTTCCTCCACAGCACTCTCCCCGCCCTCCCGACTGTCCTTGGCCAGGTCTTTCTCCTCCCTCTCCCCCGCCTCGTCCTCGTCCTGCGACGGCTCAGGGGGCAGGTTCTCAACGGAGCGACCATAGTCATCGTAGATGGAATCAAAGTGGTAGTTGTGAACAATGTCATCGACGTCGGCATCCGACAAGCTGATGGTCTTGTCCAGCAGAACACGCACCATGCTGGTGAAGACATACTCCCTGGAGCGGAAAAACTGCCGCTTCATCTTCTCCCGCTTGCCAATCATGTAGCAGAGGTTTCGCACCTGCCCACACAAGGAAAACAATTGAGGTGCTGAAGCTGGGTTGGAAATACATGGTTTGCACTCACCTACCACAAGCTGGCACTACACATCTGTAAAGGAACCATACTTTTTGAAAACACGTTTTGCGTAACTGGGAGAAGAGGTGATTAACATGTAATACAAATTACAAGCGTGTTTTAAAATACCCAGTGATTAATGAAAGTTTTACAAATTACAAGCTTTAAAAAAAAAAACCCAGTGATTAACAAAAGTGATACAAATTACAGGTTTGTTTTAAAATACCAAGCGATTTTTTTATTATCCAGATAGATCTGAAAAAGATGACTTTATGCCCCACCCCCCACCAGTATGTCTTCCACAGGCATGTGAACTGTTTCTCAAATGAGAGCCAGGTGGGGGTTTTTTCTTCTGTTTGTTGCAAAACATTTTTCCATTCATACAAATCCTCATTTTGAATCCCTCCACCCCACAGTGACCTTCCTGACACTATGTGCAGTGCATCAGCAGTTTACCTCAACCCCCACCCCCAATTCCACACACGAACACTGACCCTCTCCAGATCTTGACGCAGGTGAACAAACATCTTCATGCGAGCCACCAGACTGTCCTCTTGTTGCTTCTCCAGGATGTCCGCCTCCTCTGTCTTGGGCGTCAGCAACGGCTTGTCCCAGTTGCACTGTCAGCACAGACACACACACAGAGTGAATCAGCACAGACAAACACAAACACCCACTAAGTCAGCACAGGCACAGCAAGTCAGCACACACACACACAGTGAATCAGCACACACACACAGTGAATCAGCACAGACAAACATAAACAAACACTAAGTCAGCACAGGCACAGTGTGTCAGCACCCCCCCCCCCCCCCACACACACACACACACACAGTGAATCAGCTCAGACACACAGTGAATCAGCACAGACAAACATAAACACCCACTAAGTCAGCACAGGCACAGCGAGTCAGCACACACATACACACACTGAATCATCACAGGCACACAGAGTGAATCATCACAAACATAAACACACACTAACAGAGTGAATCATCACAAACATAAACACGCACTAGGTTACAGTGACCAAGTCAGCACAGGCACAGTGAGTCAGCACACACACTCACACAAACACAAGCATTGCAGACAAACATAAACACCCACTAAGTCATCACACACACACACACACACACACACACACACACACACACACACACACACACACACACACACACAGAGTGAATCAGCACAGACACACAGAGTGAATCAGCACAGACAAGCATAAACACCCACTAAGTCAGCACAGGTACAGTGAGTCAGCACACACATACACACACAGTGAATCAGCACACACACACACAGTGAATCACCACAGACACACAGTGAATCACCACAGACACACAAACACACAGTAAATCAGCACTGACACCGAGTGAGTCAGCAGATACACACACTGAGTGAAGCTGCAGGACAGCCAGTCATGATCAGTTCCCCATGTAACTGTACCCCACCTAGGCTTGTTCCCCCCCCCCCCCCCCCCCCAGCTGTGATGTCAGTACAGACAGCACTTCGCATGCACACATTCACATACACAGTGAACCTGTGTGACTGACAGTATCCAAAGTTACTGAACACCCCAAGAAAGGTAAGGTGGTGCGATACAGAAAGGCAACATGACACAGACAGGTGACTAGTCACAGAAAGGCAATGTAACACAGTAAGGTAAATGATACAGAAAGGCAACATGGTGTGACAGAATGGTGACGCAACACAGAATGGTGCATAATACAGAAAGGTGACTAGACCCAGAAAGGTGACATTACACAGTAAGGTAAATGAAACAGAAAGGTAAGGTGGTGTGACACAGAAAGGTGATGTGACAGAATGGTGACATGACACAGAAAGAATGGTGACATGACACAGAAAAGTGGAGGCACAATACAGACAAAATGCGAAAGAAGGGGACACGATATACAGGAGGTGGCATAACTGAAAGAGGATGTGATAACAGAAAGAAGGGGACACGATATACAGGAGGTGGCATAACTGAAAGAGGATGTGATAACAGAAAGAAGGGGACACGATATACAGGAGGTAGCATAACTGAAAGAGGATGTGATAACAGAAAGAAGGGGACACGATATACAGGAGGTGGCATAACTGAAAGAGGATGTGATAACAGAAAGAAGGGGACACGATACACCCACAAGGTAGCAACTAGCACACCACAAAAATGGGGATATGATACAAAAAGGTGATGACATTGAAAGAAGTTACCACAATACAGAGAGGCAATGACATGATGCAGACAGAAGGCAACAGGAAAGAAAGGTGGCGTCATACAGAAAGGGGATGTGATACACAGGAGGTAACACGACACAGAAAGAAGGCGACAAAATACAGAGAGGCGATGATGTGATACAGACAGAAGGCAACAGGAAAGAAAGGGGGCGTCATGCAGAAAGGGGACAAGATACACAGGAGGTGACATGACACTGAACAAAGGTGACAGAATACAGAGGCAATGACACGATACAGACAGAAGGGGACACAAAGGAAAGGTAAATGCAATACAGACAGAAGAGCGCCTGACCTTGCGCTTGAGTTGCCAGTAGACGCGGACAATGTCAACAACCTCTTCCTCCAACTGCAGGGCCTGGCACACTTCCGCTATGTCCACCACGCTGTAGAACTCTTCCTCCAGGCTCTTGAGTCTACCAACAACAAAGCCAGTCAGTTAGCCCTGTATCCATACCCACCATCTTCCTACCTGCCCTACCCTCTCTAACACTTCACACATGTTCACTACACTGTAGGACTCTTCTCCCTGGCTGTTTGGTCTGCCAAGGTCAGTCAGTCAACCCTTTCTAACCCCCTTTCCACCCCCCCAGGCACTACACTGTACAACCTTCCCACCAGGCTGCTCAGTCTGCCAACAAGGTCAGTCAGCCTTTTCCCTTACCCACTTTCTTCCCACCAACCCCGACCCTCTCACACTTCAGGCATGTTCACTACCCTGTACAACTCTCCCCACCAGCTGCTCAGTCTGCCAACAACAAGGTCAGCCCACTGCACCTCCCCCAGCCCTTTCACTTTGGGAAAGAGCTTTTCTGTTCAGGCAACAGCAGCCAGTCTGAGGGGAGGTCCCATGAAAACAATGTTCAACACATTAGGCTTTTTTTTTTTTTTAACACCCCTTTCAAACCCAATTGCGCAGTCAAAGCACACAAAACAGGAGCCATCAGATTTCAGACTCGCAACTTATTTAAATGCAGAAACAAAAACACATGGAATGCAACCCTCCCACTCACTGGACTCCACGTATCTGTGGGTCATTCCCTTCCCCCTGTACTTACCAACATTGTCAAGGCACCCCCCCCCCCACCCCCCAAAAGTGCAGTAAAAACAAAATGAAATAAAAACCAAAGGAAAGAAGTTGGCCACCCTTTGACAAGAAGGCTAAACAGTTCGATGGCAACAAGGAACATGCAAAACACATGCAGCTATGCCCATCCTTCAACAAAGGGGATCATTCCAGCTGCACACTTGTTTTTAATTAGTTACAAAGCAACGAGCCTTCAGCTACCATGTCCAACCCACCACTACCAATAACTTGCGTATTCTTCGCCCCCTCCTTTCTTTTTTTTCTTACATCAGTGATTTCTACCATGTTCAACCAATCACACATAACTAGCATGAACTTGCCCATTCTTAGCCCCAACTTCTCTCTCTTCAATTGGTGACCTCTCTGAGCAGACCCCCCCCCCCCAACAAAAACTTGGGACAACCCTAGCTTGCAGAGTAGGAGGGCTGGAAGAGTCCAATGCAAGCACGGGGCAGATGGAACAGCAGTTCCTGTATCAATTTATGTCCTGTGAAAGTGCCACCGGGCCCCGGGGGCCCCAGTTCCACCCTCCCCCAGCCAAGACAAGAGCTGCCAACTTCTTTTCTCCTCTGACTACAAGGCTGACAGGAGACAATGTGCAAAACAAGGAAATTACGCTGTGGGGTCCAGAGGACTGCTTGGGCAGTCACGGGTCGGCACCCCCTGGGAGGTCCGAGCGGTACACCTAGGAAAACAAAGTGTCAGTCAGTTCCAATGCTTCTTTCGTGGGGCCTCTGAAAGGTCTTCACAAACTACAAGTTTCATTTGCTAGGACTTTCATTTTCTGGCATTTTTCACAAAGACAATGACATAAGTGCAAAAACTGCCAGAAAGTGATTGCGGCTTGACCAAAGAAACAACAGGTAGAATATATCAATCCAAATGAAGGACCTCTTCTCTCGGGCCAATTTCAACAGGAGAATTATCTTTTCTGATCATTTTCAACCAGAGGAACTTGCTCCCAGATCAATTTCAACAAGCCAAACTTCCTCTCTCACCCTAATTTCAACAAGAAGAATTTCTTCCATGATCAATTTCCAAAAGCAGAACTCTGACCATTTTCAGCAGAAGTTTGCACTCTGACCAATTTCAACACATGACGATTTCCAGGGCACCACTTTTATCCACATCCAAGACAGAAGCTAGTGAAGACGCAACTTACTTTTTCGCCCGAAGGTTGGCCTTTTCCTGCTGCGTCAGCTCCTTTTTGGGCGTTGGGGGGCCCTCCTTGCGGGGGGAGTCTGTGTCGGACTCCGAGTGGCCCCGTTCTCGCTTCTTGGTGTGCTTGGGGCAATACGCCTGTTGGACAACACCTGCCTTCTAAGCTCACATTGGATTCATCAGATTAAGGCCTGGAATTAGTGCTACATGGGCTTGTTCACCAGAATGAAGCCATAAACCTGGTCTTTGAAGCTTCAGTTTCCCTGAGATTCCAGCCCTAAACATGGTACTCTGTGGCATGTTTTATGAGATTTAAGCCCTAAACGTGGTACTTTTATGCCCATGTTTCAGGAGATTTAAGCAATAACTTGGTACTTTATGTACATGTTTCATGAGAGAAGGATCAACGCAATTAATATAAACTCTGAACAGTTCAGCACAGAAACAATATGTCTAGAAATCTTGTCTTTATGTAAATCATCAATAAAACATTTTTTTTAAAGACACAAATCAAACACAGACCATAGCACTGCCCACTTTCACAACATCTACCCCACCAAACAACATCTACCCCACCAAACCAGTGTCTCTAAGCTAACCTTGAGCTTGACCCCGTCATGTTCATCCGACTCGTCCAGGATGGTTTTCATCTCCAGGTTGTTGCTGAAGCCGCATGTGACATGGAACGCCGTCTTGCATGTCTTTACTGAGCACTGGATGCAGGCCCCCACACGTTCTTTACACAAACAGCAGATCAACGCCCAGCGACTTGGCTGAAAGAGCAGAGAGCAACATTCTGTCATTTCACAGACACTGCCGTGCTATAAGTGCAACTCAACAACGTAGGCAAAAAAACACAGCACAAAAGACTATCATTTCACACAAAACAACTGAGTAAACAAAAGTTCAATACAACCTGGTTCACAGTCAAGAAATTGGTTTACTATTTCCCTAACGTTTTGTTTGATCCATTTTATACCTTTAAAAAATAACCGTCAGCATTTTCTCCAATGCCAAGGAGAGATGCAGAAATAACATGTGGTTTTCAACAATGAAAACAGCTGACCCATTTCCACTTCTGGCTAAGCCTCAGAGATGAGGTCAGTATCATCAGTTGCCCCACCATAGCTCAGGTCAGCAGGACTGTGCCCTTTCAGAGCAGAGGTCAGTCTACTCTCTGCCCCTTCAGAGCAGAGGTCAGTCTACTCACTGCCCCTTCAGAGCAGAGGTCAGTCTACTCACTGCCCCTTCAGAGCTGAGATCAGTCTATTCACTGCCCCTTCAGAGCTGAGGTCAGTCTACTCACAGGGATGTTGGAGATCTTGGTGATGGGCTCCATCTTCTCTGGCACACCGATGCTGACCTCCGGGATCCACAGAGCACAGCTGACATGGGCCCACTTTGTGCCACTCCTGAAAACAACAAGGATGAAACGGCACTCAACAGATGTCACTCACACACATAACAGGGGCACAACAGAGACTGGAATCATCTATAATAAACTCTCACTTGGCATGAAAGTAAATACAACATCCAAAAACTCAAAGGTACATGCCCCCCAGTGTTTTAAATCCCTCACTTCAGGCACACCTGGTGACATGGGCACATAGAAAAAAGAACCCACATAAGCCTGGATAGGGTCCCCCACCCCCACCCACTTAAAACAAAATAATTGTATCCCTCACAGCAACTTGATAATCACAGAACATTTCCCTCACCGTGACTTAACATCAACAGAGCAACTCACTTTTCTCATGTTACTCCATCCTCTTTATGACTATTCCAACATGATGAACAAGCCTTTAAACAGAGAAGTCCTGGAGTACAGAGCTGCCAACTCTCCACTAGACTTAAGAGCAGCAAAATCAGATTTTAAGTGTAGTAATTTGATTTTGAGTGTAGTGAGGACTGTGGGACGTGTTCTGAGGCACTTCAAGCCCTAACAAGATAGACTGCTCTAGAAACAGAACACGACTACCAAGCCTTAGCAACAGGGAAGTCATGGAGAACCATGTCCTTTTCATAGCTCCTGCCACCTTGAGACACAGCCTGCAGAATTTTATCATGGGGGGGGGGGCGGGGCTTTTCAACATGAACAACACACTTCTAAGGACACAGAAGTCCAGGAGTACCTTGTGCTTTTCATGGCTCCTCCCACCTTGGGACACAGCATGCAGCTGGGTTTGACCCCGAGCGCACATGTCCGGCACAGCCAGGTGCCTTCTGGGATCGACTGGATGCCGTAGCAAGCCTGCAACAGACACACTAGCAGGTACACACCAGTCAAGCATCATGTTTTCACTCTTCTGCTAAAACAGGACAAAACTCAAAGGTTTACACACATAGTGAGAAACTGCAGGTTAACTATGTTCATACGCATACATACAGGAATGTGAACTGTATCCTAGTGCAGCTCTAGATGGTCTCTACATGCTTCAGAAAGCCAATAATGGGCTCCACCCTGTCTCAAAGAAGTTTCCATGAATGTTTCCCAATGCAGGTCCGACTGACAATGGCCATTTCTCAACACTTCAAAGACAGATCATCAAGCAGTTCCTCTACGCCTCTCTTCTCCAGGTGATTGACAATGCCATGTCCTTTGACTTTGGCTTCATGATCTGTGTCTTCAGGTTGTCTCAACACCATTTCTTCTGCACACCACTTGTGATGGCTGCTTTGCCTGCCAGTCTGTCTGCTTGACCCGTGTCTCCTGGCACTCAGGAAGTTGCATGCCAACTTCTGGGTTTGATTTTGACCCATCACATTGATTTCCACTGTTTTAAAAGTGTACCTGACACATGTAAGTGGCTCAAACAGGTTGTACTATGGGCCTTAAGTTGTGGCTAGCATCAGTAAATGAACAGAAATGAGGCAGAAAAAAACAGTCCAGGTAAAGAGGTGTGCCAAAAGCAGTCAGCTCTAAAGTTTAGAAACATTACCTTGTTCCTTTTGCTTAACAAATTTTCCAAATGCTGATCAAGTTTAGCTCAATGCAAACTCCACACTCATGTACTAAACATACAGATCTTAAAAATAAAGCTAGGAGCCTATCAATGCTTTTGCACCCATCTCTCACCATGTATAAAATACACATTTAAATATTGCTCCACACAATTTTATTTTTTTAAGCACTTCAAAAGCTGGTACAAAAGCAAACAATTATGGAATCATGCACTCTGTTTCTACACTCGCAATTTTGCAGATAACTTAAAATTCAACATACCCCAAAACATCACATATGCAAATGGCAATACATTTATGGACTCCCATCATAAAAAATACATTGATTGATCCCATCTTTAAGGCTGGGAGACAGCAGCTATTTAGCTTTACCAAAAGTGAGCGCTTGGCTCCACTCACTGACCTGATGAATGCAGACATCACAACCATCACAGAACACCATCTCATTTGTATCTTCACTCTCCGGCTGAAAAAAAGAAAGATACCATTATTCACAAAGATACAAGAATATTTACTTGCCAGTTACATTAAACTGATGACATTCCATTCATACAATGCATTAACAAATACTACAATTAGTCATGCACAAAATGTTCTAAATAAATGTAAATTTAACAATATAACAATCTCATTTATGTAGACTACCACACACACACAGCAACATGCAATAAATGTTTGCACTTCTGCACAGGTGGGTGCCAGCAACCTGCACATCCAACTTAGGAACCATGCACATGAAAACAAGCCACCTGCCATCAAGAGTCAACCAATCATACATCTGATCTATATATAGCATGAAGTCAGTTGTACTTTAGTATCAGCACCTTTTAAATTGTAGGACAGTGGCCAGTCTACCCCCTAGTCATGAAAACTGGGGAGCCCTGTGCATCCTTTCACTCAATGAGCACTGACAGAAATGTTTACAATCAAACTACAAAAACGATTACACCACAATCAAACTCAAAGCTGCTAAAGCATTGAAAAGATGCTCACCGATCGGCAGACATCGCAGACGACATCCTCATCGTACTCAATGCCCATGCCTTCCTCCGTCTTCATAACAGCAGTCATTTTTTCGTGGCACTGTGCAAACACATACACCATCCATGTATCTATCAATCCATCATGTCCAAGTACAGTGTATTCCACACATAAACACCGAAATTAGGAAGGCTGCAATCACAGTCAATCAATGTTTTATTCAGGTCTGTTCACAGCAAGGTGATATTAATGACAACAAACAAAACTGGTATACAAGTTGTACTAACTAAACTTATCCACAGGACTACAAACGATCAATTTAACAACAGGTTTTAATATCAGCATTACACAAAATATCTTTTACAAACTGTTTTAAGCAGATCAAGTCATACCCAATTCTGTGGTAATAGGACACTCAAGTAGTAAGTGGTTAACTGGGACTGACCGTAACACTTTATCAGCCACATTCAAGTAAGTCAGCCAGCCACTCAATCAGTCAGTCAGTCAAACATTTGTATCAGCCACGTTCAAATGGCAAGGTAAGGCAGCAACCCCAAGGTTCATTCAGCATTTAACTATGACCTACATACACACAGCAACATTCCTACCAGCACCACACATGGGCTGTGTTTGATGGGAGACAATGCACCTGTTGAACAGTCAGGACCAGTACAGTCACAGGTAGTCAGGATGCATTTGGTGGGAGATGATGCACCTGTCGGACAGTCAGTACCAGTACGGTCACAGGTAGTCAGGCTGCATTTGATGGGAGACAATGCACCTGTCGGACAGTCAGTATCAGTACAGTCACAGGTAGTCAGGCTGCGCTTGATGGGAGACAATGCACCTGTCGGACGGTCAGTAGCAGTACCGTCACAGGTAGTCACTGGGGCATGCAGAGGTGAAACAGTTGATGCAAACTGTATGACACACACCTGGTTTTCAAGAGCTTCCATGATTCGCTCCATGTTCCACTCGTTGATCTGAACCAGGCCTGGGGACAAACAAGAACTTGCGTCAGCATCATCAGCAATCATTTGTGAGGAGAGGGGTGAGACAGACTTTGGGGCATGCAGACCTTTCCACCAATAAAAAGCAGGCAAGTGAATATCAATTTCTGAATGAACAGGTGTCAGACATTGACAGGGTACCAAACTACCATACACACCCATTCATCCTACTGACTGCATCATGCAGGATTTTACAGATTCTCAGTTATCTGTTACCTGTATTAAGATTGCATTCTGAGGTTGTGTTAATCACATTTCAAATTTTCTGACATATAAAAACCCTGAAGAGGCATGCTGAAGCGAGGTCTAAAATCTCAAAATCACTATTTAACCCACCACACACACAAAAACAGGACTTTGCTGTCTTTCACTCTCAAAATACCCTGATCTCAGAAAACTGAGGGAGGAATCTCATGCCAGATGCAGCAGGATGAGCACTAAAATATCATACAACTCTATCACACACACCCATTTCACGACGACTGAAGTTGACCTCTTCCAACCAGCAAACATCCAGGTCATCCAGGTCGTATCGCACCAGCTGTTCCGCCAACTGCTGCATCCCTGTCAGCTCATGATGACCTTTCTTGTACACGCTGTCCACGCGCTCATGTAGCATCTTGTGCGGCCTGCATATTAAAGTATGCTAAAGATTAGTCTGGGCAACTGTACACTGTGCATGCATTCACGCAGCCTGCACTTCAAGGTACAACACACATCAGGGTAATTGTACACACATCTACACAGCATCCAGGTATGACACACATCAATCAGGGTAATTGTACACACATCCACACAGCATCAAGGTATGCCACACATCAGGGTAATTGTACACACATCTACACAGCATCCAGGTATGCCACACATCAATCAGGGTAATTGGACACACATCTACAGAGCATCAAGGTAATTGTACACACTCCCACACAGCATCCAGGAATGCCACACATCAATCAGGGTCATTGAACACACATTTACACAGCACCAAGGTATGCCATATACCAATCAGGGTAACTGTACACACATTTACACAGCACCAAGGTATGCCACGCACCGATCGGGGGGGTGGGGGTGGGGGGGGTAACTGTACACACATTTACGCAGCACCAAGGTATGCCATGCACTGATCGGTGGGGGGGGGTAACTGTACACACATTTACACAGCACCAAGGTCTGCCATGCACCGATCAGGGTGGGGTAACTGTACACACATTTACACAGCACCAAGGTATGCCATGCACCAATCAGGGTGGGGTAACTGTACACACATTTACACAGCACCAAGGTATGCCATGCACCAATCAGGGTGGGGTAACTGTACACACATTTACACAGCACCAAGGTATGCCATGCACCAATCAGGGTGGGGTAACTGTACACACATTTACGCAGCATCAAGGTATGCCATGCACCAATCAGGGTGGGATAACTGTACACACATTTACGCAGCATCAAGGCATGCCATGCACCGATCAGGGTGGGGTAACTGGACACACATTTACGCAGCATCAAGGCATGCC
>OY757549.1:2329305-2354066 GCA_963584105.1 Alviniconcha strummeri
CGCCCATGAGGCCTGCCCGGTCGGCTGGATTCCTACTTGCTTGGACTGTTGTTATACTCTGTCTCTCTGTCTGTCTGTCTGTCCGGCTGCCTGCCTGTCTGTCTGTCTATCTGTCTGTCTCTCTCTAGTTCTTAGTTTCTTTGCTGTATTCGCTTGCTTGATTTGTTTTAATTTGTTTCTGACTGAGTTCAGTTTTTCCTGACTGATAATCACGCCTGTAATTGAAGACGAATTGTGTCGCCTGAAAAAAGAAAAAAGAAAAAAGGGTGCTGAGGGGTGGGGATGGGGGGGGGGGGGGGGGGGGGGTGAATCGTGTAGAATTTTGTTGCTGTTGTTTGTTGTCTTTCAAATTTGGAACTGAAGAACAACATTCTCTTTGTGAAGGGACACGTGTTTATCAGTTCGGTCCCGTCTCTTGTCCGCGATCGGTTGCCAGTGATGTGAGCGACAGAGCACCACACGTATAAAGGATATTTACAACACGGTGTGGAAAAGACCACGATGAATAATTCAGTGCGCGCCGAGGTGGCTCATGCGCAATAAAGAGCAGAATAAGTCTTGCATAATCCCTATTGATCCAGCAGAGAAACACGGTGGTGGAAAGCTTTAAAGAAGCCCACCAATGCGATTACGTGACAGCTTCCAACCATGGCCAGATCAGGCCGAGCAGTTTTACAGCGATTTCTGACCTCTGTGGGCCGCTGCAGTCTCCTGATTTTAACATAGCGGGACTGAAGCTCCTTACACAACCAGTCCGGAAAGCTGTGTTTTAGCTACGAGACCGAGTAAGTAATTTGGTGTTTTACGCCCAGTCAACCGGCACGGTTATATCAGGGCGAACGAGACCGGGATCTGTTAACTGGAGCAGAAGTAAGACAAGTAAACGGGGAAGTGTGGCTGTCGTTCTGGCCTTAGAGACTAAGTACAGGTAAACGGGAAAGTGTGACATGTCGTTCTGGCCTTAGAGACTACAGGTAAACGGGAAAGTGTGGGCATGTCGTTCTGACATTAGAGACTAACTACAGGTAAACGGGGAAGTGTGACATGTCGTTCTGACATTAGAGACTACAGGTAAACGGGGAAGTGTGGCTGTCGTTCTGGCTTAGAGACTAACTACAGGTAAACGGGGAAGTGTGGCCTGTCGTTCTGGCCTTAGAGACTACAGGTAAACGGGAAAGTGTGGCTGTCGTTCTGGCTTAGAGACTAAGTACAGGTAAACGGGGAAGTGTGGCCTGTCGTTCTGGCCTTAGAGACTAAGTACAGGTAAACGGGGAAGTGTGGCCTGTCGTTCTGGCCTTAGAGACTAAGTACAGGTAAACGGGGAAGTGTGGCTGTCGTTCTGGCCTTAGAGACTACAGGTGAACGGGGAAGTGTGGGCATGTCGTTCTGACATTAGAGACTAACTACAGGTAAACGGGGAAGTGTGGCCTGTCGTTCTGGCCTTAGAGACTACAGGTAAACGGGAAAGTGTGGCTGTCGTTCTGGCCTTAGAAACTAAGTACAGGTAAACGGGGAAGTGTGGCTGTCGTTCTGGCCTTAGAGACTAAGTACAGGTAAACGGGGAAGTGTGGCTGTCGTTCTGGCCTTAGAGACTACAGGTGAACGGGAAGTGTGGCTGTCGTTCTGGCCTGAGAGACTACAGGTAAACGGGGAAGTGTGGCTGTCGTTCTGGCCTTAGAGACTACAGGTAAACGGGGAAGTGTGGCTGTCGTTCTGGCCTTAGAGACTACAGGTAAAGGGGGAAGTGTGGCTGTCGTTCTGGCCTTAGAGACTAACTACCACGGACCACCTGGAGTGAGGCAGCGCTGTCTTCTTGTGTGTGAGAGAAAGTCGACGATAATTACAAAGCTTTCATAAGTGGCACGGGGCGTTGAATTGCGGAGCTAGCTGCTCTCGGGTGATAATTAAATCCTTCGGACCGACCTCAGCAGACGTGATTCTCACCAGTCAGGTCAAAGAATGGCACATCATCTCTCTCTCTCTCTCTCTCTCTCTCTCTCTCTCTCTCTCTCTCTCTCTCTCTCTCTCTCTCTCTCTCTCTCTCTCTCTGTACTGTCTCTCTCTCTCTTCCTCTCTCTGTATCTCTCGGTGTGTCAATCTCTGTCTCTGTCTCTCTGTCTCTGTCTCCTTCTCTCTGTCTCTGTCTGTCTGTCTGTCTGTCTGTCTGTCTGTCTGTCTGTCTGTCTGTCTGTCTGTCTGTCTGTCTGTCTGTCTGTCTGTCTGTCTCTCTCTCTCTCTCTCTCTCTCTCTCTCTCTCTGTCTCTGTCTCTCTCTGTCTGTCTGTGTTGGTCTCTCTCTCTCTCCCTCCCTCCATCCCTCTCTCTCTCTCTGTCTCTCTCTGTGTGTCTCTGTCTCTCTCTGTCTGTCTGTATTGGTCTCTCTCTCTCTCCCTCCCTCCCTCCCCCTCTCTCTGTGTCTGTCTGTGTTGGTCTCTCTCTCTCTCCCTCCCTCCCCTCCCTCCCTCTGTCTGTCTGTCTGTCTGTGTTGGTCTCTCTCTCTCTCCCTCCCTCTCTCTCTCTGTCTCTCTCTGTCTCTCTGTCTTAATTGTCTATCTGTCTGTGTCTCTCTCTGTCATTCTATATCTCCCTGCCTCTATTTCTGTGTATATGTGTCTGTTTATCTCTCCCTTCCTACCCCCACCCCACCCCCCGTGTTTGTGTGCGTGCGTGCGTGCGTGCGTGCGAGCGCGCGCGTAATGTGACGAAAACATCTCCTAATCCCGAAGCATGCACAAACATCACTTCGTCTTATGCACTCAAAAGTAATTATATAACCCACCTGTCTGACATACCAGTATAACGACATACCCGTCTTCCTCCCACCAGGCGCAGTCCTGCGGACATCCTCCGGCCCCGGCACCATGTGGACACCGCGGTCACGCCGGAACCCGGGCATGATGACCCCCTCCTACACCCCCCGCGACACGCCCAGGATGACGCCCTTCGAGGTCAAGATGATGGAGCTGGAGCGGCTGAAGAAAGAGATTTCCCGCCACCTGGGCCGCCTCAACAGCGTCCGCAACGACTACCTGGACTGGTTCGAGAAGCGGCGCCAGAGCTTCGTGGACGCCCTGAAGCTCCTGCAGATCACATTCCCCATGCTGGTTCCCAAGGAGCACAACACCATGCGGCTGTTCCGCAAGATGTACCAGTGCGCCAGCAACATTCCCAAGCGGGGGATGCCCGTGGAGAAGTGCGCTGAGCGGATGAGAGAGTTTCTGGAGTTCGTGGATAGACTTGTGGAGCTGAAGAAAGAGCACGACGTCCTCTACGATAAGCTGTGTACCTACTGCAACAGCGTCACCCGGTTACGGGAGCAGGACAAGAAGGACAACCTGGACATCCTGCAGAAGACCCTCACGGAGGCCTTCGACGAGGACTTTGACTTCGACAGCGTGCACAACGAGCGGGACAACCTGTTCACCTACAAGGTGGCGCAGCACGACCACAAGTTTCACGGACTGTTGTCCTACGTCCCTTACCTGCTCAAGGTGGCTACCAACATGTGCTATTGGGCGTGTCAGATCTATCTGGAGAAAGAGTGACCCCCCTCCACCACCACCACACTGATAGGATCAATACTGTTGTAGCCTGCCCAGCAGCCCCTCCCCGCCTCCCCACCCCACTCCTTGCAAGAGAGCCAGTTTCCACGCTCTGCCCGCAGATGTGATTGCTTTAACGTTGAAGCAGATTTTGTGACTGGTCCAGTCTGGTGCCCTGTCCGTTTGTCATTCTAGGTATAAATATCAAATGTGGGATTTGCCTGGCTCACTCCCCATCATAGTTCAGGAGCTGTGTGAGAGTTGAGGTGACCGTCCTGGGCTGTCCGTCCTAACGAGCCTTCTGGTTTCCGTGGACGTAAAGAATTATCGAACCATGCTTCGGCATTGGTCACAACTTGTCCCTAATATGTCAACTGACATATGAGGACATTAAGCATCACTTCATCATTGCCTGGCTCAGCTTCTATTTGCTCAGTTCGACAGGCAATATGCATCGCGTCTGCAATAGACATCGTGATTCGGCCAGTAACATGCATTGTTCCTTCTTGATATCTGGTACAAATAACAGAAGTGAACTTTGATTGGTTCGATTTCTGGTAGGTCATTTCGATCAGCTGTGGCGTCTGCAACAGACATCCCTATTCAGCCAGTCAAGTGCACTGTATCGTTCCCGATTTCTGGTACATTGAATACCAAGAGTGGGCTTTGACTGGCTCAGTCTCTGCAGGTCAGTGCAACAGGCTAAGGTCCTGTGGATTATGCTCCAAGCTCCTCCCCTCCCGCTACCAAACAACCAGAAAAAGAGAAGAAAAGAAAGAAAGAACACACAACTGAAAGCAACGGTAACAAAGGACATAAATAACGAAACAAAGATACAAAATTAAAAATAATATATGTAAAATAAAACAAATTAGAAGGGAGTAGGGGTGGGTAGGGTGGGGGGTAATTAAGTACAATGTTGTTGTTGTTTTTGTAATAATTATGCTTAAAAAGAAATCAATACATCAAACAATTTGTTTGTCGGCGGTTTTCCACTCGGATTGAAGTGACCGTCGCCCAGGGTCCACCGGTGGTGCAATTTGATTGGCTGTTTTCTGGCAGAGGGAGGAGCTATCGCTAACTGACATGGTGTGGGGCGCTTTCTGTAGATCCTAAAGGTACTATTTCGTCAGTCGCTGCACTTCTGAAAATGGAAACGTGAGCATTTTGTGTGCATTTCCTTCCAGTAACAGCCGACCACGGTCGCGCGCCATTTGAACAGTGCTTTTGGCGAACACTGCATAGCTCTGTATCAGGCAAGACGTTTTAAATAGTGCTTTCAGGTCACTCGGCATAGTTCTGTCATCAGTCATGGACTTTTGAACAGACGCGTAGTACTATCATCACTAATTATGCCTTTGGACAGCGTTTTGATGTCATTCGGCGTAGTTCTGTCATCACTCGTTTTGATCAGTGCTTTGACGTCTTGCGGCGTAATGATATGCATGCCTTTTTTTTTTTTTTTTTTTAGCAGTTCTTTGACTGCACGTATCATACGTTTACATCACGTAAGCCGTTCTGCTTCAAGGTGTACCACAGTTTGTGGTATATATACAGTGTCTAGACAGTGATTTTGTCCTCCACAATAACACTGCAACCACTGGTACTGGGAGGCAACGTAAGTGCTTGTCTGAAAGAATGCGTAATCATTCTGGCAGCGGTAACAATTTAGCTGTAGAAGTATGATCTCTTGCTTCCAAACCGAAAAAATGGCGTTGAATGGGTCTGACGGTTTGAAGCTGCAATCAATGGCCAGCACCATAGCCGTGGACTAAAATGCTAGGTTCATGCCACTAGACCTTGACGTGAATGCACGATTCCAGTCTGTGATTGTGAGCTAATGTCGTCGTTAAGAATGATAACTGGGTCCTGAGGTATGGAGTATGAACTACTTCATTTTATTTGTGTATAGTGTTCGCCAACGATATGTGTGTGTGTGTGTGTGTGTGTGTGTGTGTGCGCGCGCGCGCGCGCGTGCGTGCGTACGTGCGTGTGTGTATGCGTGCGTGCGTGCGTGCGTGCGTGCGTGCGTGCGTGCGTGCGTGCGTGCGTGCGTGCGTGCGTGCGTGCGTGCGTGCGTGCGTGTGTGTGTGTGTGTGTGTGTGTGTGTGTGTGTGTGTGTGTGTGTGTGTGTGTGGTGTGTGTGCATATGCACGCCTGTGTGTATCTGCATGCGCGCTTATATGTAAACGATGTAATAATTGAACTGAGGCTGTTTGATGTGAAACAAATATAACGAGGTGAAACACACACACACACACACACACACACACACACACACACACACACACACACACACAAAACACACACACACACACACACACACAAAACACACACACACACACACACACAAAACACACACACACACACACATACACACACACACGCACGCACGCACGCACGCATGCACGTTGCCAATGCCCATGCTTACAAAGGTCTCTCACACCAGACTTTCCGATGCCCACGTGGCCTGGTCGTTAAGCTGTTGACCGCGGCATCGAAATTGGGGTTGCGCGGTCAAACCCTGGACTCAAAGCAACTTCTCCTTTGTCTGTGAAGTTTGGAGAATTCAATAGCGTCTATAGATCCTCGGATAAGACGAACACCCGCAAACTTGCGTTTGTTTGTGCTTTTAATTTAAAGCTGATCTGTGATACTGGTTGACATGCTACACCGAAAAGAAAAAGAGAAAAAAAGAGTGTCTTTTGCTGTTTCACAAAGTTGTGTGTGTGTATGTGCGTGCGTGCGTGCGTGTGTGTGTGTGTGTGACTCTGCATGACTCAATGCGTCTGTGTCGCTCGTGTATTTTGTCATTCTAGATGTTGCTACCAATTGTAAAGCGCCATGAGAGCCGTGAGAAACGGCACTTTTTAAATGTAAGTTATTGTTCTTTCCTCTGCTCTACTTTTATCGGGGAACGTCAGTCACAAACACGCCTGAACGCACGCACACTCAAACCAAGGCGCGCCCGCACATACACTGCACACTCACACACACACACACACACACACACACACACACACACACACACACACACACACACACACACACACACACACACACACACACACACAGTGTTACACCCACACTCACACACTGATACACACACGCACGCACGCACACAATTTCATTGTGCCTTGCTGCGAGACGTAAAATATGCAACTGATTGGGCTTAAACAACAAAAAAGCACCAATAAATAGAATCTTTTGTTCCTGTAGATATGCTTGAAAACTGCAGTGGTGCCATATCATAAAATAATAAGGTATAGACTGGTAGAAACTACAATGTTGGCAAGAAAGATAACACACACACACACACACACACACACACACACACTTCACTAACAGTAGGAAACGCCAAGGAAATAAACAAAAGCATCTGAGCTGCAAATGAAAAACAAATGAGCGTATGAAATTAAATGGGCAGTATATTTCTCAGCAAATGTGTGTGAGAGAGAGAGAGAGAGAGAGAGAGAGAGAGAGAGAGAGAGAGAGAGAGAGAGAGAGAGAGAGAGAGAGAGAGAGAGAGAGACACACACACACACATACACAAAACATATGTATCCATTTGCCAAAAGTTTAATATGTAATTAGGACACTTTGCACTCACCAAAACATTTCTGTTTTAAATACATTTTTTAAATTATCAACAATGACATTTTTATCACAACGGTTCTGTGGAAGCATTCCACAGTTTCAGCAGGTTAGTTAGTTAGTAATTGAATTCTGATGTCCTGCCAACCACACACAGGGTCACCTCAGGACAGTCAAACTCAGGCCACAAGCAAAACACACATTTCAAAGCTCTTCTCAATGTATATAAACCCTTTGTCAAGTCAGTCCATAAAACCGGTCACTTTGCAAACATAAAACAAAACATACATACACAACATCAGACACATTTTCAAAGAGTTAGTCCTTTCAACATTACCCCTGTTAAAAGGGTACATATGGCTAGGACATGCTGGTATCATTGACCATTCCATCTAATTTATTGATACCAAATTAAAATATAAAAAAGGAATGGACAGACAGTAACAGGCACACACACACACACCCGCACACATACACAGACAAAATTGGCACACTGTTCTTCTTCTTCTTCTCCTCACATTGCAGACATACAGCTAATTCTTGTATTTTAAGGTGCTGTTGACCTCATACGGTCACCTCATGAAAAAAAGAAGGAAAAAGCCCCCTTCTCAGGCCCCCCCCCCCCCCCCCCCAACATGCCAGCTGCACACAAAAGGAGAGAAAGGCTGAGTAATCAAATGCCCATTTATATTTCTGTTTTGCTGAAAATGTTTTGTGTTTGATGGAAACACAAACCAAGCTGCATCAAAACAAAAACAGTGAAATTCCACATGTACAGCAGCAGTCTTTTGGCAAAAGTGCTTGATACAGGGAAAGAAAAACTCAGGCTGTGCACTAGATACTGCATTTCTGGGTGCAAGATACTGCATTTCTGGGTGCAAGACTACATTTCTGGGTGCAAGATAGTGCACTTCTGGGCACAAGATAGTGCATTTCAGTGCAAGATACTGCATTTCAGGGTGCAAGATAGTGCATTTGCACCTGGCTGTCCTGGGACAGCACTGTGCATGGCTTGCCTTCCTTTGGCCATCGTCTGAAGTCATCCTTGACATTCAAAAATTCTGGAAGCCCGAGATTTGTCAGAATCATGGCAGACAGGTGATGTGTTCTGACTGAAGTCTGGTGCTAATGGCAGACGGACACACAGGAGCCCACACCCAGCCAGAGTTGAGCTGAGTGCTGGACGGGCACAGGCTGCAGTTGCTGCTGTTCATGTAGTGTTATGCAGCCAAATACTCTGGAGTAAGCAGGTATGTGCAGTTGTACAGTGACACATGCATTCCACAGGGTGAAAGGACTGTGCAGGTGGCCATTTAAAATAAACATTGCTTTGTTACATGGGCAGCCACACACCATCTTCAGAGGATTTCTCTCTATTCTGGAAGGTGGCTGCTGTTATGCAAGGAGCGTATCCTGGCTGAAGATAATAACAACAACAATAATCATGTACACTTTTATGTGATATGTCTCTTCACTGGAGCACATAGCCATTACAAAACAAAGAACAAAACACAGTCGAACCAAACTTTTGCAAGCACACACACACAGACACACTCAATCGAACAGCTTGAAGAGGTGAAATTTCAAAGCTGATTCAAAAGATGTGAGTATGTTTGTTGATCTAACTTTGCATGGGAGACTGTTCCAGGCAGTTCTTAGTTCAAGACTGTTCAAGATAGGTCTTAGTAATAGCATTAATGGTCCCATGGTGTTATCATGTGTTGAAATGTGTTTCCTTCAAAAATGGTTTCAGAGATATTCACTTAACCTGAACCATGATGGAGGAAGTCATATTCAGTAGGTGTCTGAACACACACAGAGATTAGAGGAACAACATGCATCTCAAATTTACTTTGACAAAGATAGTTTTTCACCAGAAAAATAATGTTGAAAACAGCATCACATCAGTGTTAACAGTGTTGCTTATTATAAACTGTCCAAAGTTTTCAGTACTTGTAGCAGTGAAATGCTAGTTTACAATTAATGTTGATCAAATTTTCTTGGCGTTTGTAAACACCTCAAGCAGAGTAGCATCACTGTATCAAAGAACTCACATTCAGTTTCAAAATCCAGGGACAAGTCAGCCATCTTAGTTTCACCAGTCATACAAAGCATCCTATGCATGATCTGTTTAATGTATGTACACAACAGCCATACCACATTTTGACTAGATCAGACAAGAATCAGAAAAATGCAAGCTCATGTTTCTCACAAACCTGTGACCTTGAAATTAGGTCAAGGTCATCAAGCCTGATATAGATCTGTAGAACACAAGGGAGGTTATAATCATCCAAAGTCTGAACTGTATCCAAGAAAATGCCAATGCTGAAGTTTGATTAAATCAGATAACACATAAATTATCTCCCTTGAATAGATCCACAAGTCATAAATAGTGGTACATAATTATGAACTTCATTTGAAAAGAACACAAAAATTTCACTTGAAACTGTTTGATTTTGCTGTGACTTTTGGCCAAGGTCATTAAAAGTGGTATGTGTAGGAAAAGCACAGTACCATCATGCTCACTTTAACGTTTATCACACTTAGCAAGTTACAGTTTCGTGACAGGTTTCAGCCACATCAAGTCAGCATAACTTTGACTCAAACTTTTTATATGAATCAAAAACCGCTCAGCACAGTTTTTTTTAAACCAGTAAATGTTTACACTGTGTGCAGCATACAATTCCCATTTTCTCCAGTACATGTATATTTACTGTATGACCCAATGAACCACTGGCTCATACCACTGGCTGTGTACCCCGAAAGCACAAAATGTAAAGAAGTCACAAAATTATTTATGTGCTTTCTATTTTATATGCAAGACAAACTTACTTTATAGATTGTTCCTAATATGCTCTTTAGCATCTGAGGACATTAAACAAAGAACGAATGAACAACTATTGCACCTTTGTAGTGTCTCACTTGACTATTTAATCCTGGGTGCACTGCTGGAAACTGATGTGAACCAGTCTGGCCCAGCAGTAAGGCGTTAGGCTGGTAAGCGGAAGGACCTAGGTGCGATACCGCTTCGGCTCTCCTTTCTCTTCAAAAAGGTTGTAGTTTGTGGACACTGTCTTGTGACTTTGCCCATCACTTCCTACTGAAACATTAAAATGTCTTTCATCGCTGCCCATTTTAATGCAGGAATCATTCTGGTGGTGACAGTGTAGCGATAGGTATATAATCTCCCTCTTCCCCAACCTCCATACCCCCTCGCCCCCACTTCTTCCCGTCCCTAATAAGCCTTATTGTTTCTGTGGATGTTAAGCACCATGTTTACCTGCTGACTGGAAACTGAAAGACATGAATGGCCATGGGCTAGGGGCCACACAGGCCCAGTGGAACACACGGGCAGCAACTTGTCAGGGGTTGTGGGGGCAATGCCCCCCCCCTGAAATAGAAGAAAAATTTGAACTCTGTGGTAAATTGGTGTTCTCCCCTTAAATACACGGTGACCACAAATCATAACACTGGCAGCCACAGACACAAAAATAGCGCACAGACTGGTAGGAATGGGTAGCGTTGCTCTTGAGGCTGCTGTAGCCTTACCCAAGCATAGTGATCCAAATTTCCTGAAAGGGACTGAATAAAATCTGGATGTGAGAAAGGAAAGCGAAGGAAGATGCACTTCTCTCAAATTTGAAGAAAGCAGTGGCTATAAAATCTCTGTTTTAAGGCTGATTTTCTCCCCCCCCCCCCCCCCCCCCCCCAAGTTTTTTTAGGTGATAAAAAACAAAATAACTAAAACATGTCCTGGATTCTGGCTTCCAGCAGTTGCAGCCATGATTAATTAATCAGAGCTTATCTCCCTGAAGGCTGCATCAGGTGTGATGACTGGGGAAACTGGAACTTTTTTTTTCTTCAGACTTTGAGCGATGACTCAACCCACAAGGGAGTTAATTAGCACCGAAAGACGTCACCCAAGTACAACAACAAAGACCTGAGTCACCTACAGTAACTCTCACCTGGCAAGCATGTAAATACTCCACCAAAGGTACATCTTCATTATATACTCCCTTGTGAGTTGATTCTGCATGAGCAGTCTTGGTCTCGAGATTTTTGAGTGATGACATTCCAGACATGTCCATGAAAGAGAGAGAGAGACATGGAGAGAGAGAGACAGAGAGACAGAGAGAGAGAGAGAGAGAGAGAGAGAGAGAGAGAGAGAGAGAGAGAGAGAGAGAGAGAGAGAGAGAGTCAGTACTGCAATGAGTATTCTGGAAATCCTAAGGTCTGAGTGGATCACCTGGAGAATACTGTTTGGTTGGTATATGTATAGTTTGAGTCTTTTTTTGTTTTGTTTTTAGTTAGCTAGTTTTTGGATTTTAATGTCCTGTCAATTGTGCAGGGTCATTTCAGGGTGATCAAACTCTGTCATAAGAAAATGCACATTTCAGAACTGTTCTCTTACAGAAACCCTTTCTCAGGTCAAATCTCTAGAATTAATCCATATCAAAAAAACAATTCATTGCTCAACATTCAGTCCTTTGGCAATTGTTGTCTTCTCCTTCATACCTGTCACCCTTGCCCCTTCTCAGAATCAGAATAAAACTAAATAAAACAGATTATGCTATTCACCACAGAATTTATTCCCACGAATAGATTCTTCTTCTTTTTTAATGTGACCAATCAAAATCAGTCCCTCTGCTCTCTGTCCCCCTCCCACCTGTTCTCTCTCTCTCTTATCTCCCTTGATCAGAGCAAAATACACACTGTAAACCCTTCATGGCATTCTGGGAATTACCTCAAATATCCTAGCATAGCCTCAAGCAAATGATATCACCCGGCATCCCCCTGCCCAAAGTTTTCTGTGAAAAAAGGGGCCATGTTTCCCAAGAAGGACATCTCAAACTCGTGTTCTGAAAATCTCCCCACACTCTCCCTGGCGTTTTCTCGCAGTCTGTGCCGCTCCTCCTCTGGCATGGTGAAGATGGTGTCCATGGCCTGAGCGTACTCCTGCTCTGAGCTGGCCAGAAAGCCGGTGGGGGCGTTGTTGTGAGGGATGACAATGTCCAGCTTAGGACCACCTGAGTCGTGGGCCAGAATCACTGTCCCTGCAGCCATGCACTCCACCACGCCTGTAACATGGGTCACACCCAGTCAGTCAAATTGCGTGCCCTGTCTGCATGTGACATGCTCTCTCTCTCTCTCTTACTAACAGACAGACAACATGTTAAGTGTACACAATCAGTCACACAGAAATACAGATGATCACTCACACATATGCATGAATGCACACACACGCACACACACATACACACACAGACACATGCACACAAACACACATATGCATACTCATACACACACACATGCACAGTGATACATATGCACATATGCACAGTGATACACACATGCACAGTGAAACACACACGCACACACAGTGACACATACACACACACAGTGACACATACACACACACACACACAAAGTGACACATACACACACACACACAAACACAATGACAAAAGAAAAGCAGCCCCCACCAATGCCAAAGTGCTTGTTCCACATACACACACACATGCACAATGATACACACACAGACACACACACACTGACAAAAGAAAAGCAGCCCCCACCAATGCCAAAGTGCTCATTCCACATGGCGTGGAGACCAATGACGGACGAGGCCAGCAGCTGTTTCAGCTCGTCAAAAGGCACATTGAGATGGAACACCACGCTGTCTGCAATCCCCAGTCTGGATGCCAGCTCCTTCAGCTCACTGACCCGCTGCATGTCGCCTTGGTTACGGCAGCTCCCCACCAGCAGGAGCCTGTACCGCTCCGCCTCCTCCACCTGGTCCAGGAACAGCTTGAAGGATCGCAGCATCAGGGCATGGTCCTTCTCCGGGCGGAACTGCCCCACAGTAATGATGTTTCTCTCTATGGCGCTGTCCACCTGTCTGAGGGGGATGGAGAGGAACTCGGCCACGTCACAAGGGGGGTACACCACGTGGGTGCGGTTCGGGGCCTTCCACAGCTGCTGGATGTGGCCTAGAGTCCAGCTGGAGTTGACCATGATCACCTGCGATCAAAAGGAAGGTGTCACTGAGAACTGGCATGCACAAAGAGAGTGATAGTTGACCTGGATCACCTGGGATGAAAAGGAAGGCATCACTGAGCATACTCTGGACTGGACAAATACACAAGTCACCAAAATCAGCAACCAAACAAATACATCATGTAATATTATTATTATTATTGATTGCTTTTATATAGTGCTATTCTCTGCTCTCAAGCAGACTCACTGCGCTTGCATGTGATTCTACATGAGTGAATAGCTTTTTATAGAGCTTTAAAAAAAAAAAAAAATCCTCCGAAGTGGTGTACTTACAGCGCTGGCATGGCTGGTGCCACAAGAAACTGCCACCATCTTGGCATGTTCTGTGTACACCATACAACCATGCACCATGTCACTTCATGCAAAGCCACATACATAAGGTGTATGCGTGTTTAGCTGTAACCTGCCACCTGCACTTTTGGCAGAATGACTGGGGTCTTTTACATGCTACTCCAGCAACACGGGGGTGGAACAGATACCAAAATAAAAGTCAGCACAAAAGTTGACCCTGGAGAAGAAAATTCTCCCACCGCTCCAGCAGGGATTTGAACCCGTGACCTTTCGATCATGAGTCCGGCACTCTAACCACTGAGCTATCCCCCCCCCATAACATAACAGGATCAAGTGACTACTACATGAATGCATTAGAAGCTGTTTTTCAACTTTCTGTAATCACAGTGTGAGAATTAAGGGCCATCATGGGTACATGATGGTAGTGATGGTAGCAGTGGCAGCAGCAACAACAACAACACAAGAAAGCTGAGCGTAGGCACTGAACTATTCTAACAACAAAAATACAAGCAGTTACTTCCCTTACCACACACACATCTGTACATGAGAGTGAGAGGGCATATATATGTAATATAAAAACTTGGGTGAGAATGAGAGGGCATATATATATATATAAAACATCTGGGGTGAGAATGAGAGGTCATACGACATCTGGGGTGAGAATGAGAGATCACATGACATCTGGGATGAGAATAAAAGGTCATATGACATCTGGGGTAGAATGAGAGATCACATGACATCTGGGGTGAGAATGAGAGATCACATGACATCTGGGATGAGAATGAGAGGTCATATGACATCTGGGGTGAGAATGAGAGGGCACATAAAGTCTTTGCATGAGAGTGAGAGGGCATACCACAGCTGGAGTGAGAATAACTTCAGCAAGAGGGCATACAACACCTGGGTGTGAGAGGACATATGACATGTGGGTGTGAGAGTGAGACAGCATATGACATCTGACATAATTAACAGCATCTGGGTGTGAGAGGACATATGACATGTGGGTGTGAGAGGGCGTATGACATGTGGGTGTGAGAAAGCATATGCCGTGTGGGTGTGAGGGTGTGAGGGCATATGACATCTGCCATAATTATCAACATCTGGGTGTGAGAGGTCGTATGACATCTGGGTGTGAGACAGCATTATGACACCTGGGGGTGAGAGCGAGAGGACATATGATATCCAACATAACTGACTCTGCAGCCACACTTTTGAGCAAAGAAATAAGTGACTAGCAAATCAATCAATTTACCTGTGACCGCTTGCCCACAGCACCATAAAGGTAGGCAAAGAGATGGTAGTAGAGCAGCTTGATGTTGCTCAGCAATGTGCTGTTAGCAATGAAGGCCAAGTTGTTGTGGGCTGCGGAGCGTGTGGACACCTTCTCCAACATGTCCGTGCTGACAGAGGCATAACAGTATTTAATTTTTGTTTACAGAAAAATAATGACAAGGACAGAGATGAAGGGAGGTAATTTCAATATATTATGTCTATATTCCATCCTCCACCCAGATTTTTTAACTAGCTGTGAGGGATATTTTACCATTTTTAACCACACATGCATGCCCCCTCCCCCTGGATATTAGATTCCTGGGTTGACTTCAAGAAAATATACAAGCTAAAACCACTGGCATTCAGACGGACAGTCCTATCAGGCATGAAGACGTGATGCGCGGCCATGGGACAGAGGCAAAGAAGATGAAGCAGTTACCTGATGGTGGGGTAGTGGACGTAGCAGGCCACTTTACACCCCCCAAAGAACCTGAAGAGGGGGATGGTGAAAGCGTAGCCCATGGAGTCGATGAAGATGTCTGGCACGAAGGCCACCAGAGCCTCCCAGCCCAGGAAGAGGGAGCCTAGGCTCTGGCCCAGCAGAGTGAAGTAGGGGTACTTGGAGGCCTCCACCCACCCCCGCCGCTGCAGGAACACAAATTCCACCTGGACAGGAGAGGATGGCACAGGTGAACACCACCATCAACACACGTGCTTCTAACACTGTAACAGTCTAAACAGATGATTTTTCTCTGGTCTCTCTGTCTGTCTCTTTCCCTTCACTCCCCTGTCTGTGCTGTGTCTGCTGATCTCTTCCCTTTTCCCTCTCTGTCTGTGTGTTTATAAGGCTTGCCGAAAGTTCCCACAAGTATTATATTCTTATCAACTTTTTGCCTCTTTGAGGCTTCATCAGAAAATGTATATAATAATATATATTATGTACCTCTCTGTCTGTCTGTCAGTGTCTCTCTCTCTCTTCTCCATTGCTCAATAAAAAAAATGAAAAAATTGAACTACTCTCAAACAAAACAGACTATGGCATGTGCAACAGCTTCAAAGTTCTTTCCCCCTTCAATTGCTTTAAGTTTTGTTACACAATGCAGTCCACATGGAACAGACAATCTTGGTGTCCAGGAATGCCCATCATCACATGCAGATGTAGTCCATGCAAGGATTCGACACTGAAAAGAAATGTTTTAAACTGTTTACCTGCCGTGGCAGAGTGATGTTGAAACGCTGTTGGGCTCGTGTCAAGATCTCTGCCGGCCTGGCATCAACGTCACCCGTGTAGACCACACACTGCACTGTGGGGTATCTGAAAGTGAATAGTGATGACACAGTGAGAGCTTTCAGCACCAGGCTTCGGATAAATTAGACAGAACATTAATCATTTAATGGGACCAAACAAAGAACAGGCAGCATGTTTTGGGAAGGTGTCCATTACCACAGTGGGAAAGAATGTGGGTGAGAGAAAAAATGTCAGTTCTTTGTGCACTGTGCACTACAGGATGGTGAGATCCTGCACTCACAGTCCTGATCGCTGATATGTGGATCATGAAAGACTATGCATCGTAGTTTCCATACAAGTCACATCAACACCACTACCAGTACCAGCAGTTTGTAACAGATTTGTCCAACTTCACTGGGCTGACTGGCTGTCTTTGCCTGCTGTAAGGGTTCCAGGTTCAGTACTTCTGCAAGGGAGACTGACAGAATGGATAAAACTGCGCCATGAGAGAAACTGTTCATATTTGCCTGTCACATTGACATACAAGATTAAAAATAAAAACTAGTGGAACCCCGGGGTGCATGTATGTAGATCCATATATGCTTAAGACTTTCAGTTTCAGTCATTATTATTATTTTCATTATTATAACATTCAGCATACCTTTTCTGTATTGCACGGATAGCTGTCCAGAGAACTCGCTCCCCCCCTCCACCTGCGTTGCAGTAAGGGTGAAAAAAGCCAATGGTGTGTTTTGTCCCATCTTCACGCAGGTGTGGCAGCAGCCACTTTGCCCGGTATTGGACCCACACACGCACCAGCAGGAGAGTGAGGGTGAAGACAAAGATGAAGAAGACTCCAGATGTGATCAACAGGCTGGCCACTTGGGACACCACACTGAAACAGTCAGTCACCTGGGCTCGACTGAATTGAACTTGGGTCAGGAACTTTAATATGTTGAGCACTGTATCCAGGATCCTGGCATCTAACAAGTTGTTCTCTGTTCTCTGCTCTTGAGCAGACTCACTGCACTTTTGTTGCACGTAACTCTCAACAAGTGACTGTATCTTTTTACAGTTCATTTTGAATATCCACTCAAATGGTTTGCTTGCAGTGCTGTTTGGTTCTTACATGGCTGGTGCCACTCGAAACTGCTGCCATTTTGGCACATTCTGTGTATACCATACAACCATGAACTATATATCATTATCATGTCTTCAAGCAATGCCACATACATAGGGTGTCTGCATCTTTCTCTGTAACCTGCCACCTGTACTTTTGGCAGAACGACTGGGATTTTGTATGTGCTACTGTGGTAACACAGGGGTGGAACAGACACAGAAATGAAGTCAGCACAGGCAGTTGATGCTGGAGAAGAAAATTATCCCGCCGCTCCTGCTGGGTCTTGAACCCAGAACCTTTCAGTCATGAGTTTGGTGCTCTAACCACTGAGCTATCCTGTTTCCCAAGTTGGGGGAGTTGAAGTCAAACTAACCCCCCTCCTAGTCCTACCTTTTCTGCAAAGTTGTAGCTGGATAAATTACACCATGGTGATACAATAAATGATGAAAAAAAGACAGAAAAAAAGACACTCTCTCTTACATCCATTCATCTCAGCAAGCTAGGTCACTTAATATTAATAAAAACAACTTTTGCATAGCGCAATTCTCTGGTGTACACAAACTTACTGCACTTTACATTATTGCTGTTGTTCAGTACAGACTGAGGTCTGCTAATTATTCTTGACAAATTTAACTCAGTTTAAAAATTCAAAATAAAAAACGAAAATCAACTATCACTGAATCGGTAGTCTTTGAGTCTAGTTTGACTTTTTTTATTTTATATTTTATTTTGATCTCTTCTAGTTCTACTGTTCTAGTTCTACCAACTGGACAAACCATGTTTTGAAAAGGCTTGTTTCTTTAAAAATAAACTAAACTCCACACTGTTTGTCAGTTTGATTTCTGAAAGAGTCTGGCATACATGTTGCTCTGGTTTTAATGTCAGTTATAACTCATAAATAATCACACTTGCGACGTGGTAGTGGTCACGTAAACCAGTGTTGAGATCAATAGCAGTTCGCGTCGACTATACCATTACAGCGTCGAAACCAATAAATCAAAAACTTCGCAAATTACGACATGTGACCCCAAGTCTTTGTGCAAATGCTGCTTGGTAGACCTTTGGGTTTGTTACACTTACAGTGAATCAAGAAGTGAATTTCGCATCATTATACAGAACAGACCCCCAAAAGACGTCATGGAAAGTAGAGCTGTAGCAGACGAATTTACATCGCACCGGCGTAACCATACTGCAACGTTTCTGATTTTTTTCCCCATACTCTACGTGTAACAACGATCACCTGTTTGTTATTCACACTCTGGGGAAAAGTAAACACGCTTTTCAAAAAAAAAAAAAAAAAAAAAAGACTGATCAGAACAAAACATGAGGATAACCCTTTGAGAACAAGACTAAAACGTTACTGCACCTGATATACTGACGCATGAACTCTGACAACACCATGTTGAAAAACATGTCTGGATTACTAAAAATTGTGATCACAACATAAAAATAATAATTAGCGCAGCATTTGAAAAACATATTAAAGAAAAGAAAGAAGAATGTCAAACTCAAAATTGGTTTAACGAAAGACTAACCATCTTGCTTTTAGGTTTTGTGTAAACATTTTGTTGTCGTTTCGGTAAGAATCTGAAAAAACTTCACCGGAAGTTTACCACGGTTAGTTGACTGGCAGGACCACATTAGCGAAACAGCAGACGAGCAGTATCGTTATGTTCATTGTCAGCAAGTAATTGTGTTCACAGATGAAGAGCCAACACACTGACAACAAAGCCTCACCTGGACGTCTTATAACAGGTAAAAACTAGAAATCTTCCAGTCAAATCAGACGCCCGTGATGTTCGTGAATACCGTAACAGTGTTGGACACGTTTAGCTTCAAGGAAAGTGAACAACCTGATGAGGTTTGTTCTCTTTTGCACAGAGTTTGTAGTCGCGGAGACGAGTAATTTACACCAGTTTACAAATTACTACAGTACGCAGGCGATGTCCTGCTCTAGTGTCCTGAATTATTGCTTGCATTTCAAATCGAATAATTGTCAGCAGTCACTGGCAGCTCGACTTTTTTTCCTTTGGGATCGCACTTATTCAGCCTCGGGGAGCAGTGTTTAATCCTGTTTCAAACTGACTGCAGGACTTACATGTGTATCCTCCCCCCCCCCCCCCCCCATTCTTCAAAATCTGCCATTTTTCATTGAGGGCGAAGAACTGATTCAAGACTGATGCGGGAAGGAAACGTGCGTTCCATAAGTAATTTAATACTAGTATTAGTATTACTAACACTAGTAACAGTCTAACACTAGTATTAGTAGAAGCAGTAACACTAACACTGTAACAGGCTTTCAACACAGCCACAGATTTAGAAAAAAAAGCACTGCTTCATGGAACTGAATGACTTCCAAACAGTGAGTGTGACCCTAAAAAAGTAACAGCAGTGGAACATATTTGAAGCCAAATGAGGCAATAATTTAGGAAACTACAAAAAAAAAAAAAAAAAAATGAATGTAAAATAGGAAATTACTTTATCATCATCACAAGCATCATCAAAAGGGTAATCTAGAATTAATCAGTTTAATAAAATTACAGTCAGGTTGTAAATTTACAGTGCCACTGTCAGTGGTAGTGCATTCATATGTGGTGAGTGTTTGGCCATTTTGAATTATCTGCATTCCAGAAAAACAGAACATTTGTTTTTTTAATGAACAAAGGCAGCAAATGAAAAAAAAATAGCAGCAATTGCTGATCCTGCATGTACCACCTTCAGTTGTAAAAAAAAAAAAAAAAAAATCCAAGGAAGGCAGTTGCTGAAAATTTGGGAACTTTATGCCAACTTGACTACTTGTTTTCTTTAATTTTGTCAAAACTGACAAAAAACAACAACAAACAAACAAACAAACAAACAAACAAGTTGGCATAAACTCCCAAATTTTTGGCAACTACCTGTAAAAAGTGAAGATCTGAAGATGGCAGTCTTCAGCTCACATGGTACAGTATAACAATGCCAGTGGTAAGAGATCTATGTGTTGATGATGTTCATGATGGTTGGCAAGAGGATGTCAAGGTTTTCATAAAGAAGTGTGGATGGAATGGGATCAAGTTCACAAGACTTGGCAGGTGCACAGTTGATTATTTTTAAGACAAATTCATCAGTGACAGGCTCAAAAGTTAGCAAGGGATTTCCAATGAAAGCGGTATCAGGGCAGTTTTTTGGGTTTGGAGGAGGAAAATTGTTTCTGATGGTGCAGATTTTCTCGGTGAAGTAGTCACACACACACACAAAATGCATCTTTGTATGTGTCACTCTGTGTGTGTGTGTGTGTGTGTGTGTGTGTGTGTGTGTGTGTGAGAGAGAGAGAGAGAGAGAGAGAGAGAGAGAGAGAGAGAGAGAGAGAGAGAGAGAGACTCAGAGAGAGATAATGAATAAATAAACTTTACAAGGGTAGTGGAGAATACTCAAGGTCTTTTTACATCCAGCCCTTGCCCATGAAGGAAACTACTTTTAACTAAGGACACAATGAGCTACAGTATGTTGAGTACATATATATATATATACATTTATACAAACCACATTGAAATGGACACCAGTAAACTGAGAACAAGTTGATAATGAGTATTAATGTTTTTTTTGTTTAAATTTTTGTTTGTTTAGCTAGATCTGGGGTAAACACACATGCATGCGCATCAGAGCAGAAAGAGAGAGAGAGAGAGAGAGTGTGTGTGTGTGTGTGTGAGAGAGAGAGAGAGTGAGACTGAGAGAGAGAGAGAGAGAGAGAGAGAGAGAGAGAGAGAGAGAGAGAGAGAGAGAGAGAGAGAGAGAGTGACAGTATATTTGATAAACAACAACCACACACTGAGTTGTGCCTGTTGGCAGCAGGCTTTGGTTAGCTTCCTGCCCTGTCACACACAGGGCTCCTTTTGAGAGGAAGTGCTTGTTTTGTTGTCCAAGTGTTTATTATTATTTTCTAACATGTGGCCAGATGGGCCAGCAGTAACATGCTGCACTGTATCCAGTTTAACTCTTGTTTGAAGCAGGTTGAGGGATGTTCAGTTGGAGTGAATGCTTCCCAAGAATGGATAAATTGTCAGTTCCTAATCCTACCCCATTATTGTTCAGTTATTCGAGTGAATACCTGGCTAGTCACCAAATGCCAGACAAGGTGGGGCTTTACTGTTGACTACAAGGTGTGACTACCATCCATGAAAGCAGTGCCGTCTATAGAGTATGAGGTCTTAACCTTCAGCCTGACAGCATCGTGGAAACAGTCATACATGCTCTCCACTGGACTGCACAGACACACAGGCTGCCTGCTGGACTGCCTGAAGAGGTGACACACTGACGGTGTGTGTGTGTGTGCAATATCCCACTGTACATTTTGTGTGTGTGCAGTATATTTACCTGTATTATACATGAAATGTGTGCTCAGAACAGAGTTTGGTCATGTTTGGTTACTGACAACTTTGCTGTAATGTAAATTATTGCATGGTTGATGGTTGTATAGCCTGAAACCTTTTTATTTTGTCCATTGTATGTGTTTATACATTTTTCTGCATCTTTTTGTACAGCGCATTGTGCCCTAGATCTTGCTAGGGATCATGCACCATAGAAATGTCCATTGTTATTATTATTATTAGTCAGACCACACATTTGCATTCAGATTCAGCAAATTCAGTGAGCTTTCTGTAAAAAATGAAAAGCGGAATGAGAATCCCAGACTGGCATACTTGTGTCAATGTTCAACATCCACCTTTTAGACTCCTGTAGGTGGATGTGCTATCTGGGGCATAATACTTTGCCAGTCATGGGAAATGACCAAGCAGGTAGACTGTCAGGCAAAGCAACCATCATGAGTGGCTTGTTGCTTGGAAGGTCAGATATTAATAAAATTGGGAAAATCGGAAACTACAGCTGCTTTTTTTCCCCTTTTCTTTCTCTCTCTTCTTGCTTTTGTGATTGTTCAGACACCACAGTACAAAGCTCAAATTTTATTTATAAGCAAAACTAGAGAAATAAACATTCCACAGCACAAAGCTAATTTTTTGTAAATAAAACAGGCATACAACAAGGGAAGTAACCATGATGGCTCTGTCATGACTGCCTGTGTGTGTGTTGATTCTCTCTCTTTATTCTCTGTTTCTCTCCTCTTTTTTCCCTTCTGTCTCATCTCTCTTTTTTCCCCCTTCTCTCTCATCTCTCTCCCTCCTTTTGCGTGTGTGTGTGTGTGTGTGTGTGTGTGTGTGTGTGTGTGTGTGTGTGCTGCAACCAGGTCCACACAGAGACTGTGAAATGTCAGCATGCTACCAGTACCTGCTTCTGTTTACATGTTATCTGTAAGAAGAGATAGATAATGGGAGACAAGAACCAGATCTTGTGTTTTGTGACTTCCGCAGTTATTGGTGCAAGATCTTCCATGATTTATCCTGCACTTATTTTACTTTCAAGACTTGATGCCGTTTGCATGGCAGCCTAGCCAATTCTCCTCATTTGAATTAATGAACCTATAGTTCTAGTAGTTAGTTGAATTGCCCTTTGAGGGATTAAGTATACTGACTTCACACACACACACACACACACACACACACACACACACACACACACACACACACGTATCATGTTCACACATGATAACTATTATACGCACAGATGAAAGGAAGAAGCCACGGGCACGCGGCACCCCTTCTCGCTGGTGACAAGTACTGAAGTAGGAAAAATAGGACCCAGTGATACCTATACTGGAAATTCAAAATTGTAAATCATTTTTGAAGTCAGTTTTTCAAGGTCACGGGGTGACCCATTGACCCTTGCGCCACCCTCTCTGTCTGATAGATGACTTTTTTTAGCCAGTTGTCTTAAGTGGATGGAGCTATCTGGCTATTCAGCGAGAGGTCAGTCACCAATGACAGATGTAGATCTGGCACAGCTCCTGGGTATAAAACCAGTTTCTCCTCCCCACTCCTCACATTGGGGGGCGGGGATAGCTCAGTGGTTAGAGCGCCGGACTCGTGATTGAAAGGTCGCGGGTTCGAATCCCTGCTGGAACGGCGGGAGAATTTTCTTCTCCAGGGTCGACTTTCTGTGCTGACTCTTATTTCGGTATCCGTTCCACCCCCGTGTTACCACAGTAGCACGTAAAAAATCCCGGTCATTCTGCCAAAAGTGCAGATGGCAGGTTACAGCTAAACACGCATACACCTTACGTATGTGGATTTTATTGAACCGTGCTTCGGCATTGGTCACAACTTGTCCCTAATATGTCAAATGACATCTGAGGACATTAAGCATCAACTCATCATCATCACCACTCCTCACAGGAAGGGTGCCAGAAAGCGATGTCACCTTCCCTCTTGGGCAGGAAACTGTACTGTAAACATGGTGCTTAACGTCCACAGAAACCATTAAGCTTATCAGGGACGGTAAAACTGTACTGTCAGTGTGAACTAAATTTATACAAGTGGGCAGACCTTGAGAGCCAGTGAGCCGACTTGACCTAGTGGTGAGGCGTTAGGCTGGTAAGCAGAAAGACCACGGTTCGTTTCCGCTTCGGCTCTCCTCTCTCTTTAGAAGTTGTGATTGGCAGACAGTCTTGTGACTTTTGTCCCTCATAATGAATGAAACATTAAAACGGCTCGCATATTTGCCCGAGTCATTCTAGTGGTGACAGTGTAGCTCTCTCTCTTCCCACCCTCGCGGGATCTCGGTCTAGCCAGTACCTGTTACGAGACAACTGGGCGTTAAACAGGTTTAACCAAACCAGATGGAGGGTCTGAGGGCACGGAGTGTTGTCAAGTGTGTGCACTGGCCATGTCATTCAGCCCATAGTACGCCGCGTCAACAACTTGAGCCGAGAAGAAATCGTGTCAATCTATATTTATACCACGCTGACGTCGCCGCCTGTCTCTTCGTCCACCCACTCTCCTTCCTTGCTGTCCTAGTGTTTTCAGCCGAGAGAACGATCCGACAAGACGACTATCCCTCCCGCCAAGCCCTCATCATCTTCTTCTTCTCCTCTCTCTCTCTCTCTCTCTCTCCTCCTCTCTCTCTCTCTCTCTCTCTGAGACAGATTTGTTAAAAAAGCCACCTGTGCTTAAATCTTTATGCTTGTGTAATAAATTACTCTCTCGCGCTCGCTCGCTCGCTCGCTCGCTCTTCTAGGCTGTACTTCGGTAGGGACTTCGTTTTGTTGCCTTCCATTGTGGGCCAGGGGCTGGATGTAAACAGGCATATTCTATTCCGTTACCCTCCTAAATATTTCTAATAAATATTAAAATTCTCTCTCTCTCTCTCTCTCTCTCTCTCTCTTCTCTCTCTCTCTCTCTCTCTCTCTCTCTCTCTCTCTCTCTTTCTCTCAGTATCGCCCCCCTCCTGTCCCCCGCTCTCTTCCTCCGTCACCGTATGACTTAAGTGGTTGACTGGACGCCAAAGAGTGAAACATCAGTATCTCTGTCCGAAAGAGAGAGAGAGAAGAGATGAGAGAGAGAGAGAGAGAGAGAGAGAGAGAGAAGAGAGGCCTGGTTTTAGGCTTCCCACATGATGTGCTGAACACACTTCCTGCTCCTCTTTAGCTGAATCCGGCTGCCCCCTGAACTAGTGGAAACCATTGTATGCGTTTATAAAAAATGGCTACCCGTAACTGTGATTTGGGTTACTGACTGGACCCACAGTGGTGCTGGCACTGACTGCTATAGTCCATGGCCAGGTGCTTC
>OY757549.1:2364266-2379266 GCA_963584105.1 Alviniconcha strummeri
ACCTGGCGGTAGGCTACCGGAAGAGATTTGTGGCAAAGTCTCTAAACAGTACAATTCTCTGACACTCATTTCCTGAAAACACACACACACACACACACACACACACACACACACACACACACACACACACACACACACACACACACAAACACACACACACACACACACACACACAAACACACACACACACACACACACACACACACACACACACACACACACACACACACACACACACACACACACACAAAAGAACAACAACAAACCTCAAAACCCATTGATTCTGTATGAAGACTTCTGCTCCTGTTTTTGTTTTTTGAGCATTGATTCCATATGAAAACTTCTGATGTGGAGGACATTGGTTAGTAACATCAGCTAGTGATGTGTTAAAGTTCTTGAATATCAGTTGATAACATCTGCTAACAGCATTATTGAGATCAGCTGATTCCAGTGTCTGGTTTCTTTCCAGTTTCATGCCACTGACAGAAAGAGTGAATAAAACCACTGCAGTGTTTGTGACACAATGGATGTTATACTCATTTACTGTTTATACACATATGACTGCAGTCTCCATTCAGCAAAACTTTAACTAAGAGAATGATTTTCTTGTAATTGGCTGGTTAGTTTGGTATTTGTGGGAATGGTGGTAAACTGCAAAAACATGGGTCAAAAAGACACTGAGGTTGGAAAGCCCATTGTGTTGAAATTAACATTGTGCAAAAAAAATAAAAATGTTTTTCTTCCTCAGATTACGGGTATGACCTGCTCCTCCTGTGTTCACCTGATCCAGAGCACACTCCTCAAACGTCCAGGTGTTCTGACTGCCTCTGTGGCCTTGGCAATGTCATCAGGACGTTTTACCTTTGACACAGAGGTCTGTGGTGCCAGGGACATCATCAACGCGATCAAGGTATGGTAGTTTGGGTTAGTTAGTAATGGGCTTTTAATGTTTTATGGTCATTTGGGTACTCACTGCGGGCACAGCTCTGTTTGCTGTGTTATGTTACAACTATTCTAACTCCGCTCTGTAATGTAACTACTATTCATGCAACACACTGCTAGTGAGAGGAAGCAGTTCAGAGAAAGACCAGAGATGTGCAGAGAGACAGAGTGTATGTGTGCAGAGGGGCAGCAAAAGAGAGAGAGTGTGTGTGTGTCTGGGGGGAAGGGGGCTTGGTGGCAAAAACAGATGGACAGACATGCAAACACACTTGTATATGGATTGAAAAGGGAGGAGAGGTACCTGGAGGATACCCATGCAGATCGGGGCATGGGGTGGGGGGGGGGGGGATACAAAAAGGCAGACAGTGCTACATGAGCTGCAATTGCAGAAAAACTTGTGTTGAACATTTACAAATAGCATCCATAGCTGAGATTCCAACACTGATGTCATTGTGTTTTCCAGGATCTGGGCTTTGATGCTTACTTCCTGACAGATGATGACAAGAAGGCTGCACGTTATGACCACCGAGATGACATTAAGAGGTAATTACAACTGACCTCTATCCCTTTTCAGCAGGGTGAACACAGCAGGTGAATGGATTTACAGTTGTGTATCCCTTTTCAGTAGGTAAACACAGTAGGTCAATGGATTTACAGTTGTGTATCCATTTTCAGCAGGGTGAACACAGTAGGTCAATGGATTTACAGTGGTGTATCCCTTTTCAGTAGGGTGAACAAAGTAGGTGAATGGATTTACAGTCATGTATCCCTTTTCAGTAGGGTGAACACAGTGGGTGAATGGATTTACAGTCACATATCCCTTTTCAGTAGGGTGAACACAGTAGTTGAATGGATTTACAGACAGACCTCTATCCCTTTTCAGTAGGGTGAACACAATTGGTGAATGGATTTACAGACCTGTATCCTTTTGCAGTAGGGTGAACACAGTAGGTGAATGGATTGCCAGTGTCAGTGTAATGCTGGCCCTCTGTTTAGTCCTTAGCCATGTTGACAGCAGGCATGCTGGCACAAGCTTGGATTCTGCAGCTTAAATTACAGCTGCCCTGGCAAATTTCTGCTCTAACAAAGGGGACCAGTGGTGTTTGACAGATGTAGCCTGCACAGCAAGGGACACAACAGCAGCAGAAACAGGGCCATTGGTATTAGACAGCGGTAGCCTGCCCAGCAAGGGACACAGTAACAGAGACAGGGTCATTGGTGTTAGCTGTATCCTGTACAGCAAGGGACACTACAACAGAGACAGGGCCATTGGTGTTAGACAGCTGTAGCCTGCACAGCAAGGGACTCAACAGCAGCAGAGACAGAGCCATTGGTGTTAGACAGCTGTAGCCTGCACAGCAAGGGACTCAACAGCAGCAGAGACAGAGCCATTGGTGTTAGACAGCTGTAGCCTGCACAGCAAGGGACACAGTAACAGAGACAGAGCCATTGGTGTTAGCTGTATCCTGTACAGCAAGGGACACAACAGCAGCAGAGACAGAGCCATTGGTGTTAGACAGCTGTAGCCTGCACAGCAAGGGACTCAACAGCAGCAGAGACAGAGCCATTGGTGTTAGACAGCTGTAGCCTGCACAGCAAGGGACACAGTAACAGAGACAGAGCCATTGGTGTTAGCTGTATCCTGTACAGCAAGGGACACAACAGCAGCAGAGACAGAGCCATTGGTGTTAGACAGCTGTAGCCTGCACAGCAAGGGACTCAACAGCAGCAGAGACAGAGCCATTGGTGTTAGACAGCTGTAGCCTGCACAGCAAGGGACTCAACAGCAGCAGAGACAGAGCCATTGGTGTTAGACAGCTGTAGCCTGCACAGCAAGGGACACAACAGCAGCAGAGACAGAGCCATTGGTGTTAGACAGCTGTAGCCTGCACAGCAAGGGACTCAACAGCAGCAGACACAAACTGCAAAGCAAAGACAAGTTGGCCTGAAAGTGTGGAAAATATGCAACTATTTTCATTAGCAGCTTTTGTTTGGTTGGTCTGTCAATATTTGAACAAAAGAAGTACCTTTTCGCTTGGAATCTGAGCTCCACAGGATGCAGCCGTGTCGGTTCATTTTCTGCCAGTGAAGAGTAGAAAAAAGTTGACGGCAGGGCACAAGATGGCTGTATTTGTGATTTTTGTGGGGGGTTTTTGGGTGGTGGTTGCAACTTTTTGGTGTTGGTATTTAACAAACGGAGCCAAATGTTGAGTACAAATAAGCTGCTATGTGGCTGTTGTCTGTTCGTTCCTCTTGCTAGGGCCTGTGGAGTTTCTTTGGTTCAGGTCCCCTTTATGAAGAGACATGAGCAAGCATTGTTCCCCAAACTTGTCGTCAGGCTATGGCCTTGGACAGAGGCGGCCCATACACATGTATTTTCCTATACACATGCCTTTTCTTTCTTCAGGTGGAGGACGTCCTTCCTGCTGTCGCTGATCTTTGGGCTGCCGGCGCTGGTGGTGATGATTTACTTCATGTTTGGCTACAAGGGGGAGGAGAAGGAGGAGGTGGCCAGCAACACCACCACCATCAGGCCCAGGGACCTGGACCACAAGCCGCAGCTGATGCTTACCAAAGGCCTCTCCTTGGAGAACCTCCTCATGTTCCTGCTGTCCACCCCTGTGCAGGTGGGTACCTGATTTGACAGCTAACTGCTTTTCATTATTGATCAGTTGTTGGTGTAGCCTTCCCACTGAACACTCAGCTGTTGTTGGTGTAGCCTTCCCCACTGAACACTCAGTTGTTGGTGTAGCCTTCCCCACTGAACACCCAGCTGTTGTTGGTGTAGCCTTCCCCACTGAACACTCAGTTGTTGGTGTAGCCTTCCCCACTGAACACCCACTTGTTGGTGTAGCCTTCCCCACAGAACACTCAGTTGTTGGTGTAGCCTTCCCCACTGAACACTCAGTTGTTGGTGTAGCCTTCCCCACTGAACACTCAGCTGTTGTTGGTGTAGCCTTCCCCACTGAGCACTCAGATCAGTTGTTGTTGGTGTAGCCTTCCCCACTGAACACTCAGCTGTTGTTGGTGTAGCCTTCCCCACTGAGCACTCAGATCAGTTGTTGGTGTAGCCTTCCCCACTGAACACTCAGCTGTTGTTGGTGTAGCCTTCCCCACTGAACACTTAGTTGTTGTTGGTGTAGCCTTCCCCACTGAACACTTAGTTGTTGTTGGTGTAGCCTTCCCCACTGAACACTCAGCTGTTGTTGGTGTAGCCTTTCCCACTGAACACTCAGTTGTTGGTGTAGCCTTCCCCACAGAACACTCAGTTGTTGGTGTAGCCTTGGCCACAGAACACTCAGTTGTTTGTGTAGCCTTCCCCACTGAACACTCAGTTGTTTGTGTAGCCTTCCCCACTGAACACTCAGTTGTTGGTGTAGCCTTCCCCACTGAACACTCAGTTGTTGGTGTAGCCTTCCCCACTGAACACTCAGTTGTTGGTGTAGCCTTGGCCACAGAACACTCAGTTGTTGGTGTAGCCTTGGCCACAGAACACTCAGTTGTTTGTGTAGCCTTCCCCACTGAACACTCAGTTGTTTGTGTAGCCTTCCCCACTGAACACTCAGTTGTTGGTGTAGCCTTCCCCACTGAACACTCAGCTGTTGGTGTAGCCTTCCCCACTGAACACTCAGCTGTTGGTGTAGCCTTCCCCACTGAACACTCAGCTGTTGGTGTAGCCTTCCCCACTGAACACTCAGCTGTTGGTGTAGCCTTCCCCACTGAACACTCAGCTGTTGCGCTTTTTTTTGTTGACAGTTTATTGGCGGGCGGTATTTCTACAGTCAAGCCTACAAGGCCGTGAAGCATGGAGCAACCAACATGGATGTTCTGGTCGTCTTGGCAACCACCATTTCCTATTTTTACTCTTTGATGGTGGTAATAGTGGCCATGTTTCTGCAAGAAGAGGTTTCCCCGGTGACCTTCTTTGAGACCACCCCGATGCTGATGGTGTTCATCTCCCTGGGCAGATGGCTGGAGCACATCGCAAAGGTCAGTCTGGACACATGCCTGTTGCAGACACCGCTGTCTGCCACTCACCCTCAGCTGTGCACGTCATCACACTGGCAGCTGGAAACACGCCAGCGTTTGTGTTGTGTTGTATTGTGTTGTTTGTGTTGCTGGTGCTAGTGGCAGCCAGATAATAGTAGTCATCTCAGTCCCCTCTTTTTTTTCTCTCTCTTTTTTTTCATTCTTTTTATTTATATGTAATTGAAATCCTGGTAGTACTGCATAGGGGACCAGTGGTTGAGAACTAGAGTGACTGAACGTTGTTCCCTCGTGCCCATGCCTCATAGGGGACCAGTGGTTGAGAACTAGAGTGACTGAACTTTGTTCCCTCGTGCCCATGCCTCATAGGGGACCAGTGGTTGAGAACTAGAGTAACTGAACTTTGTTCCCTCGTGCCCATGCCTCATAGGGGACCAGTGGTTGAGAACTAGAGTGACTGAACGTTGTTCCCTCGTGCCCATGCCTCATAGGGGACCAGTGGTTATTGCAAAGAACTAGAGTGACTGAAGTTTGTTCCCCCTCTCTCATACCTCACAGGGGACCAGGGGTTATGAACTAGAGTGACTGAACTTTGTTACCCCCCACCCCACAGTATCTCATAGGGAACCAGTGGGTATTGCAAAGAACTAGAGTGAACTTTGTTGTGCTGGCCATGCCCCCCCCCCCCCCCCCCCACGAAAGTTTGTCGTTTTAGTATGGCCTTAGATGCAGGTACAACCATTGTGATTTTGGGATGTCTTGTAATTTTATGGTATCCTGTGATTTCAGGGTGTAACTGTCTTGGTGATTTCAGGGGGTGACTGGTGATTTCAGAGTGTAACTGTCTGGTGATCTCAGGGTGTGACTGTCTGGTGATTTCAGGGGGTGACTGGTGATTTCAGGGTGTAACTATCTGGTGATTTCAGGGGGTGACTGTCTGGTGCTTTCAGGGTGCGACTGGTGATTTCAGGGTGTAACAACCTGGTGATTTCAGGGTGTGACTGGTGATTTCAGGGCAAGACGAGCGAGGCACTGGCCAAACTGCTGTCCCTGCAGCCCTCGGAGGCTGTGCTGGTGACGGTGGACAAAGAGAACACCATCCTGTCAGAGAACACCATCAGCGTGGACCTGGTGCAGCGAGGGGACAAGCTCAAGGTCATGCCTGGCGGCAAGATCCCTGTGGACGCTAAGGTCATCAGTGGCCATTCTACCTGCGACGAGGCCCTCATCACAGGGGAGAGCATGCCTGTCTCAAAGAAGGAAGGTCGGTTTGCAGGGTCAAGTTTGATTCTGGTGTGCTTATTGGGAGTGGGACGGAAGATGAAATGGGGGTGTAACTGGGGGGTTGGATTTAACGGGTAATTCAGTTATTCAACAGATAACACCTTGGGTTGGGGTGCCCAGGGGTGAACTGTGGGGTTAGATTTAATGGTGATTCAGGTATTCAGCAGATAACGCCTTGGGTTGGGGTGCCAAGGGGTGAACTGTGGGGTTGGATTTAACAGGTGATTCAGGTATTCAACAGATAACACCTCGGGTTGGGGTGCCAAGGGGTGAACTGTGGGGTTGGATTTAACGGGTGATTCAGGTATTCAACAAACACCACCCTGGGTTGGGGTGGCAGGGGTGAACTGTGGGGTTGGATTTAACAGGTGATTCAGGTATTCAACAAACACCACCCTGGGTTGGGGTGGCAGGGGTGTAACTGGGGGGTTGGATTTAACGGGTGATTCAGGTATTCAACAAACACCACCCTGGGTTGGGGTGGCAGGGGTGTAACTGGGGGGTTGGCTGTAGATGTGGGAAAAACATCTGCAGACTGTAGAAGCTTGCTGTTGTGGATCGGCAGAGCTGTGCACTGCAGATGCTGTAAGGGAAGCAACTCAGCAAAGTCCCCAGATAATGTGGTGAGCACTTGGAGTTGACATCGGCAGCAACATGTTTCCTCCAGACATTGTGGAGAATGACTGTCTGGATTTTACTCTCTTTTTTTTTTTCTCTTTTTTTTTTACCTTGTGCAATGGGACATAAATTACTTACGTACCTTGAAAAATTGATCTCTCTTTTTTTTTTTCTCTTTTTTTTTTACCTTGTGCAATGGGACATAAATTACTTACGTACCTTGAAAAATTGAAAGACTGGCCTGACCAAGCACAATCTATCTGCAGGTTGGGTCATCAAATCAGTTTTCCTGCCCTGATGTTAATGAGCACTGTGGTGGCTTATTTGTGGCAAACTGAACGTGCTGTTTGTGTATGGCAACCAGTCTACTGTGATTATGGGCTGCATCAGCCAGTACTGTGATGGGGGCAGCATCAACCAGTACTGTGATGTTTTACTGTGATGGGGGAGCATCAACCAGTACTGTGTTTTACTGTAATGGGACAGCATCAACTAGTACTGTGTTTTACTGTGATGGGGGCAGCATCAGCCAGTACTGTGATGGGGGCAGCATCAACCAGTACTGTGATGTTTTACTCTGATGGGGGCAGCATCAAACAGTCCTGTGATGTTTTACGGTGATGGGGGCAGCATCAACCAGTACTGTGTTTTACTGTGATGGGACAGCATCAACCAGTACTGTGATGGGGGCAGCATCAACCAGTCCTGTGATGTTTTACTGTGATGGGGGCAGCATCAACTAGTACTGATTTTACTGTGATGGGGGCAGCATCAACCAGTACTGTGATGTTTTACTGTGATGGGGGCAGCATCAACCAGTCCTGTGATGTTTTATGGTGATGGGGGCAGCATCAACCAGTCCTGTGATGTTTTATGGTGATGGGGGCAGCATCAACCAGTACTGTGTTTTACTGTGATGGAACAGCATCAACCAGTACTGTGATGTTTTACTGGGCAGGTTCCACTGTGATTGGGGGCAGCATCAACCAGCACGGCATGCTGCTGATCGAGGCCACCCACGTCGGGGCCGACACCACGCTCTCACAGATCGTCAAACTGGTGGAGGAGGCTCAGACCTCAAAGGTGTGTGTGTGGTGTGTGTGTGTGTGTGTGTGTGTGTGTGTGTGTGTGTGTGTGTGTGTGTGTGTGTGTGTGTGTGTGCATGTGTGTGCATGTGTGTGTGTGTGTGCATGTGAGTGTGCGTGTGTGTGTGCATGTGTGTGTGTGTGCGTGTGTGCGTGTGTGTGTGTGTGTGTGTGTGTGTGTGTGTGTGTGTGCGCGTGCATGGGGTGGTATGTGGTGGGGGGGGGGGGGGTGCATGTTTGTGCACAGTGACACATTTCAACCAGCACCAGTCTAATTTGTGATTACTGTTGAGGAATCCACCTAATCATATTAGTATTATATACTGTTAATTAGTAAGTAGAAAAGAATGGAAAACAGGAAACCACACTGTTTTTCAGATGAATGGATTTTTTTAAAATTTAAGCAGCTGTTCCATTGTTTCCCCTCAAACCACCAAACAGCCCCTAAAAAATAAAAAATAAAAAATAAATAAAAAGGAGGGAAAAAGAAGACTTGAAGGGAGGCATGGTAGGGAAGGGGATGATGCTGTAATAAAAATATCATCATCATCATCATCATCATCATCATTTTCATCATAATCTCCATTACCATAATTATCACCCTCATTGTCAGCATCATCATTACCTCAATGATGAATTTGAACATCATCTTTGTAAACATCATAGCCACCATCTTCATCAGCATCATCTTCTTGCCGTGTCTGCAGGCTCCCATTCAGAATTTGGCGGACAAGATTGCGGGAGTCTTCGTGCCCATGGTGTGCATCCTGTCCACCAGCACCCTGCTGGGCTGGGTCATCGCCGGATACGTGGACGTCAGTCTCATCGACAAGCACTATGTGGTGAGGCCAGCTTCTTCAGCCACCCTGATACAACCCTACGGGTGACTGGGTGTAATTTATTTGTATTTTTTCTTCAGATCATCAGAGGATTGTGCCCTTCTAAATTCTCATCGACAAGCGCTATGCGGTGAGGCCAGCTTTTTCAGCCACCCTGATACAACCCTACTGGTTGACTGGATGTAAAATACCAAGTTATTTATTTACTTGTCTTTTTTCTTCAGATCATCAGAGGATTGTGCCCTTCTAAATGTGTCAGTTGCAACTGGAATCAGAATCAGAATCTTGTAGTGTCTTGATACATTTTTGCAGGGAAATCTGGCTTGTGGTGTACAATAAAATACAGATTAAATGATAAGAGACACACAGATCACCAGATCAGGGTGTGGGTGGGTGGGGAAGGGGAGGGGGCAGCATCATGACTTCAGACTTCCTCCATTTTTCCTGCCAGAAATGGTTTTGGCAATTAGCGCTGTATGAAATGAGTGAAGAGTTATTCTGTATTACAGAATTTTCCCTTTTCTGTCGCTCTTCAACAGGATGATGGCCAAGTAACCAAGAGTGAGGTGATCTTTGAGAAGGCCTTTCAGTACACCATCACTGTACTTTGGTATTACAGAATTTTCCCTTTTCTGACGCTCTTCAACAGGATGATGGCCAAGTAACCAAGAGTGAGGTGATCTTCGAGAAGGCCTTTCAGTATGCCATCACTGTACTCAGCATTGCCTGCCCCTGCGCCCTAGGCTTGGCCACGCCCACAGCTGTCATGGTCGGCACTGGGGTCGGGGCACAGAATGGTATCCTCATCAAGGGAGGCGAGCCACTGGAGATGACCCACAAGGTATGGTCTGTTGATGATGCTGTCAGTGTCATCATATGTTAGGGAGGGTGGGGATAGGGTAAGCAGTAAGCCTGTGGAGGTTGATAACTCACAGGGTATGGTCCATTGATGATGTTGTTTGTTGGTGTCAACATGTGTTAGGGAGGGTGCAGATAGGGTAAGCACTGAAACAGTAAGCGTCTGGAGGTGGATGACGCACAAGGTCTGTTCAGTTGATGATGCTGTCAATGTCATCATGCGTTAGGGAGGTTGGGGGGACATATGGAAGTGTTAAGCATCAGGAAATCGTCCCCAAGGTGTGGAAATGAATGAGGCTGTCAGTGTAGTTGTGTGTTAGAGAGGGTAGGGATAGGGTGAGCAGTAAGCATCCAGAAATCATCCCCAATGTGTGGGAATTGATGTTGCTGTCAGTGTCATCATGAGTTTGATTCCCCAAGGTGTGGGAAACAATGATGCTGTCACTGTCATCATGTGTTTGATTCCCCAAGGTGTGGGAAACAATGATGCTGTCACTGTCATCATGTGTTTGATTCCCCAAGGTGTGGGAAACAATGATGCTGTCAGTGTCATCATGAGTTTGATTCCCCAAGGTGTGGGAAACAATGATGCTGTCACTGTCATCATGTGTTTGATTCCCCAAGGTGTGGGAAACAATGATGCTGTCACTGTCATCATGTGTTTGATTCCCCAAGGTGTGGGAAACAATGATGCTGTCAGTGTCATCATGAGTTTGATTCCCCAAGGTGTGGGAAACAATGATGCTGTCACTGTCATCATGTGTTTGATTCCCCAAGGTGTGGGAAACAATGATGCTGTCACTGTCATCATGAGTTTGACTGATATGCAGTGAGCCCCCCCAACTCTTCCATATCTGGAGTTAGCAGCTGGAAATGGAACAGCAGCAGTTCATCAATGCCTTCCTTTTCTTTCACCCAGGTGCGATGCATTGTGTTTGACAAGACTGGCACAGTGACGCATGGCGTGCCGCGTGTGGCACGCGTGACCATGTTTGTGGGAGATTCCGTGTGCTCCTTCATCAAGATGATTGCCATTGGGGGCACAGCCGAAGCCAGCAGCGAGCATCCCATTGCATCAGCCATTGTCAAGTATGCCAAGGATGTGAGTTAATTTCACTCGTGTTATTTTAAACAATTTTAACAGTGAAAACCCCGGCACGGAAAACCACACCTGAAGCTCTCAGATGATTTGTCTGTTAAAGATGATTTTCTTTGATGGTGCATTCATTTTGCATGGAGAGATGGTAAATGTGTAGAGGACAGTGTAGCCTTTAAGTCGGATGTTGTCTACTTTGAGAGTGGTTTTTATCAATATTTATATAGAAAGGGGTCACAGTGTATTTATCTGTAGAGAGGGGGTCACTGTGGACTGTCTGTAGAAAGGGGGTCACTGTGGACCATCAGTAGAAAGAGGGTCACTGGACTATCTGTAGAAAGGGGGTCACTGGACTATCTGTAGAAAGGGGGTCACTGGACTATCTGTAGAAAGGGGGTCTCTGGACTATCTGTAGAAAGGGGGTCTCTGGACTATCTGTAGAAAGGGGGTCTCTGGACTATCTGTAGAAAGGGGGTCACTGGACTATCTATAGAAAGGGGGTCACTGTGGACAGTTTTTGGAAAAGGGGTCACTGTGGACAGTTTTTGGAAAGGGGGTCACTGTGGACTATGTGTATACAGGTCATTTGCATACAGCCAGGTCAGCTTGTGTGGACTGAAAGGATCAACATACATGCATTGTGCTTTCACTTGCAGCTCATCCCAACAGACTCGGGCGTTTGGCTGTTTGGTTTGGAGTGGCAAGTACAGAACATGGTAGACAGACTTCCAGGTGCTGATTCTGTTGCTTTTTGTCATGCAGACCCTGGCAGTAGAGTTGATGGGTAAAACCACAGACTTCAAGGCGGTGCCCGGCTGTGGCCTCAAGTGCAAGGTGACGGGGATTGAATCCCTGCTGATGGACGTGGACATGGATGGGGTGATGAACCGCCGCAACAGGCAAGGCAGCCTGAAGCTGAAAGTGGAAACCATGTCTGGCACTTCTGTCTCCAATGACCTTCGCCAGGCACTGAAGATAGGAGGTAAGCTGATGAGTCGACACCTGTCTGGCACCTCTGTCTCCATTGACTTTCACCAGGCACTGAAGATAAGGGGTAAGCTGATGAGTCGACACCTGTCTGGCACCTCTGTCTCCATTGACTTTCACCAGGCACTGAAGATAGGGGGTAAGCTGATGAGTCGACACCTGTCTGGCACCTCTGTCTCCAGTGACCTTTGCCAGGCACTGAAGATAAGAGGTAAGTTGATGAGTCGACACCTGTCTGGCACCTCTGTCTCCATTGACTTTCACCAGGCACTGAAGATAGGGGGTAAGTTGATGAGTCGACACCTGTCTGGCATCTCTGTCTCCAATGACCTTTGCCAGGCACTGAAGATAGGAGGTAAGTTGATGAGTCGACACCTGTCTGGCACCTCTGTCTCCAATGACCTTTGCCAGGCACTGAAAATAGGGGGTAAGCTGATGAGGCAGTGGCTGTTATCATTACAGCTGCATAAAAGCCTGGAATACAATTTGAACCATGAATAGTGGCTGATGCTTGGAGTAAAATGTTGAATGATGGATAAACTGTGGAATGCACATTTTAGCTGAGACTGGTTGGCAAAGACTGGATTGTAGATAAAGCATGGGGTGAATATTTGAACTGTGAATGCACAGCCTGGTGTATGATTCTGAAAGATGGTAGAACGTGTTATAAAACTCTGAATGGTCAGTAAGGCCTGGAGTACAATCCTGACTGATGGCTGTACCCTTTTAATGTTTTATAAAACTCTTAATGGTCAGCAAAGCCTGGAGTATAATTTTAAATGGTCAGTAAACCCTGGATTAAAATTTGGACTTGAAGTGATTGATTGAGCCTGGAGTGCTGTTTTGAATGTTAGATAAACCCAGTAGTGTGACTGTGAATGGCGGATAAACTGTAGAGGAAAATTGTGCATGATTGATAAGCCTGAGTGTATTTGCATGTTGGATAAGGCCAGGAATGTGATTTTGAATGGAGATAATCAGAATTTCATCTTGAAAGGAGATACATACACCTCAGAGTGAAATTGTGAATGCTGGATGTACAGTACTTGGGGTGTCATTTTAAATGGCAATAAATCACGAGAGTGAGAATCAATCAAACTGTCAGAGGAAGAAGAAAAAACAAAGACAGAAGGGGGTCTGTTTATTTGTGGTTGTGGTTTTCATTCTTGCTGTTTATGCATTGATGTGCGTGTGTGTGTGCGTGTGTGTGCGTGCGTGCGTGCGTGCGTTTGTTCATTAAGAAGCAGGTGCCACAAAGAGTGTGTTTATGGATATAAAAGAACAGTGCTGAGTTGAGTTTGCTTGTGTGTGTTCAGAGCCGGCGGGAGCAGCTGCCCCTGCTGTGTACGATGTGCTGATTGGCAACCGGGAGTGGATGCACCGTAACGGCCTGCTGGTCACTGAAGACATGGATGCTGCCATGACAGAGCACGAAGATCAAGGCCACACAGCCGTCCTCTGTGCCATCGATGGTAGGTATTGTGATGGTGACAGGAGAGCTTGATGCTGATGGGACAGAGCAGGGATAGTTACGGAGTGGGGATAGCTCCGTGGTTAGAGTGCCCGACTCCTGATCAAAAGGTTGCTGGTTCCACCCCCGCATGAACAGCGGGGGAATTTTCTTCTCCAGGGTCAGCTTTCACTGCTAACTCTGATTTCAGCGTCTGTTCCAGCCCGCGTTCCACAGAAACGCGTAAAAGATCCTGGTCATTCTGCCAACAGTGCAGGTAGCAGGTTACAGCTAAACACACATGCACCCAATGTATGTGGCTTTGAATGGAGTGACTGCGCGTATTGATCAGACTGCAGCTTCAGCTCCATCCTGCTGTCAGCTTCCTGCTGCTGCTCTCGCTTCAGTTCCCTTCAGTTCAAGATGGTGTCTTTGTGCTCAGGAAGACCCATAATTCTGTGATCCAGCCTGTCTCTCAAGTTTTCTCAACTCTGCCTTGGAAACAGTTCCAATACTTGTCTTATTGGTGATGGCCCTTTCACATCCTTTGAAGTGTTTTAAAAAAGCAAAAACAAAAATGATTGTCCATTGATCCCATGTAGACTATGATCAGTAGCAGGTTGAAGAACTCTGCATTTCTGTCGCTTCGTCCGCTGATGATGCATGCCATGATGTGAAAGCAGCCTCATCTCCATTGACCTACCTGACACTTTTGCACTTGTTCATGTTTGATATGTGCAACTCTGATGTTGGTTGCATCTTTTGTTTACTTATTTTTCATTGACTTTTGCCCTAATTTTTGTTGTTGTTGGAAATGGAACCTGTCATTGTTTGATTGGCGTGAACATGTCTGTGAATGTACTTGGCACCATGAAACATTCCTTGTGCAGTCACCTTGATACTTGGCGATACAGTGGCATTGCATTGTGTTGGTTTGCCAGTGACAGCAAGCTAATGCACCCTGGGCTGATACAAGAAACAGATTGCCCCCAGCTGTGGAGTGACCATTCTCTTTGACTCACGGCTGTTCCCAGACGCCTCTTTAGTTAGAGCCAGTGCCCGAGAATCTAGGTCAGCTACACAGGTGGCCCCACTTGAGATATCCGATAGCTGAGCGGTCCAGCCACGGACACCTGCTGCTGCCAGCAGTAAATTATAGCAGCCGTCTTTCACCCCCTCCCTTTCCCAGCGCCATCTCACCACAGAGTTGTACAGCAGACCATTGAAAAGTTCTTATTTTGAAGTTTACACAGACACCAAATACGTTTGGTACAATAGTTTTAGGTTTCATGCAGCAACAAAACCATTTCATGCAAAAATCACACAAAACATCACATTGTGCACAGTACACACACAAAAAGTATGAAACGTATGCGATTATTGTGAGGTGCTGCTTTTTTTCTCAACAAAACAACATATATACATCACAACATTAATATATCTGCTACAGGAAGCACTCATTTAAAATCAGGCCCAACTCTCAAAGAAAAACTCACAGGGGGTGTAAACTGAGTATACCATTTTGGCAAGAGGGCCTTTCATGCAAACTATGAAAATGTGCACAGTACACACATAAAACGTACAAAACAAAGCGACATTGAAAAACAGCAAACATGCATCACAACATCAATATGTTCACTACTGGAAACACTCACTTAAAATACAGAAAGCACCGTGTACACTCAGCAGCCCACAAGTTAAAAATTAGAAGCAGCCGGCTAGTACTGACCACTGCTGGTACTGACCTAGATTCCACTGATAGAGCAGCTATCGGGGGAGCTAAAAATAGCTCAGCCAGTGAGCCGCTAAAGCGCCCGATTTTAAGCCTGTGGGACAGCCGTGGACTGCCTGACG
>OY757549.1:2384266-2402007 GCA_963584105.1 Alviniconcha strummeri
GTGTAAGGTATTACCCTTGTCTCTTGGTTGTTTCTGTGATTGTAAAGTATTACCCCTGTCTCTTTGTTGTTTCTGTGATTGTAAGGTATTACTCTTGTCTCTTGGTTGTTTTCATGACTGGAAGATATTGCGCATGTCTCGTGGCTGTTTCTGTGGTTGTAAGATATTACCCTTGTCTCTTGGTTGTTTCTGTGATTGTAAGGTATTACCCCTGTCTATTTGTTGTTTCTGTGATTGTAAGGTATTACCCCTGTCTATTTGTTGTTTCTGTGATTGTAAGATATTACCCCTGTCTATTTGTTGTTTCTGTGATTGTAAGGTATTACCCCTGTCTATTTGTTGTTTCTGTGATTTTAAGGTATTACCCTTGTCTCTTGCTTGTTTCTGTGAGTGTAAGGTATTACCCTTGTCTCTTGGTTGTTTCTGTGATTGTAAAGTATTACCCCTGTCTCTTTGTTGTTTCTGTGATTGTAAGGTATTACCCTTGTCTCTTGGTTGTTTCTGTGATTGTAAGGTATTACCCCTGTCTCTTTGTTGTTTCTGTGATTGTAAGGTATTACCCCTGTCTCTTTGTTGTTTCTGTGATTGTAAGATATTACCCTTGTCTCTTGGTTGTTTCTGTAAGATGTCACTTGTCTCTTCCCTCTTCCTGAAGTTGTAATATATTACGCTTGTCTCTTGGATGTTTCTGTAATTGCAAGATTAAAACAAAAAAATTCATGTGCTCCTCAAAGACAGTTCTGTGTCATCCCATTTTCCATTTCTCTGTCCGCCAGTTTCAAGAAGCCTAGCGTGAAGGACCTGGTGACCCAGGAGTACCACAGGGTGTATGCAGAGGAGCAGGGCTGCCTGAAGGAGTCCAACTCCCTCAAGCCCATGGCCACTGCATCTGACGACGACGACATCTCCGTCTACTGCGGAGCGGACATGGATGCCATCTCCAAGAGCGGCAGCAACAAGGGGAGCCTACTGTCGCGACTCAGCAACAAGCTGAAGCCCAACACGCCTGACCAGTTGAGTTTGCTGGACAATAACGAAGAGTCTGATCTGGGAGATGGGATCCAAAACACCAGCATTTGATCCCGGGCTGACCTCTTTCTGGTTTGTTGGACAGTAACGAGGAGTCCGATCTGGGGGATGGGGTCCAAAACAACAGGATTTGATCCGGGGCTGGCCTGTTTCTGGTTTGTTGGACAGCAGCCCTGAAGTGCATCCTGAGGATGGGATCTGACCTCTGGCTGAGCAGCTGAGTTGGAGTGGCGATAATGATGAAGTGGATATTATGGGGAGGGTTTGAATGCTGGCTGACCAGTCGGGTAGGATGGACACTTATGATGAAGCGGACATGTGGGATAGGATCTGATCCCTGGCTGATCAGTTCCGGTGCTTTTTTTGTGCATGTGTTTTTCTGCAGTAACGATAAGACGTATTGGGGATAAGATGGGAGCACCATGAGTGTGTTGCGTAGCGATGATGGGATGGGTACGGAGGATGGGGATGGTGAGTTGCTGAGCTGTTTGAATTTGTTGGATGGCTACAAGAAGGTGGAGTTTGGTGATGAGCAGCACAAAGACAGAATGCTGTGGTGCTGAGCGTGGCACTGGACAGCAGTGGTGTGATGGGTGTCAAAGCAGTGAGGTGATGGATGTCAAAGCAGTGACACATAATGGGTGTCAAAGCAGTGAGGTGAGGTGATGTCAAAGCAGTGATGTGATGGGTGTCAAAGCAGTGATGTGATGGGTGTCAAAGCAGTGACGTAAGGGGTGTCAAAGCAGTGGTGTGATGGGTGTCAGAGACTTGAATTCTTGTTTGGCAGGATGACTGGGATGTTCCGACAGGAGTGGGCGTGTATGGAGTACATCACAATCTGTTGTTTGGTGATGATCAGGTATTTGGTTGGAGGCCTCTGCTACATTACTGGCTGTATTGATCCAGACATCTGTCACCCTGATTGCTTTTTGGTACTTCGTTTTCTTCACAGCTGCTTTGGTTTAAGCATGCATTGCTAACCGATTGTATAATCTGAGCATCACGGTGCTTTTCATTTTGGCGTCTATGTTTTCGTCACCTTTAGAATTGGGTATGTGGCCATTGAGTGATTGTTGTTGAAGTGATTGGAGAGTTGACTTCACCCTGCCCCCTACCCCCAACGCACACACGCTCCTTTGACTTTTCAAACATAATTATTGAAATGTGATGATTGTCATGGAACTCTGGACATTAACCCCTTCTCTGCCCCGGCATGTATAGGGTATATTTTCCGGTCCTGTAGCACATCTACTTTCAATGCTGTGAGTTTGGATGAAAATCTTTGACATGCTGGTGCAACAAAGAAGGCCAAAAGGGCTGAAGAGTTTCGGATCTGGCGCTTTTGCTGGCAGTTTTCAAGAGACATCATGGCAGGGAAGGGGTTAACGTGCGCAAAAATAAGTAAATTATTCGCTCATTTTTGTATGTTATCTTACCCTAGGGCAGGTGACTGGAATATTTAGACAGGAGTGTGGCATTAGGTTTCTGTCCTCAAGGTGAAGGTCACACTGACGGCTTATATAATCAAAATATGACTGTTTTATGTATATCTTCTGAACTATTGACTCTTAAACTTAGTTTGATGGTGGAGCGCTATAAACCAAAGCGTCCATTGAAAATATTGGTTTGCTGTCTTCAAGGTCAAGGCCACAGGGAACTTTCAAGATATCAATTAATGACAGCCTGATTTAGCTCGAGTGTATTTGCTGTTTTGTTGCCTTATAGATGTGTATGTTATTATCTTTTAGCCAGAGCCATTTTTCATTACTTATTGTGGCAGGGAGGGGGAAAACCTGTTGGGTTGGGTTTTTGGGTCTTGTATTGTTTGCATTGAGTATTGTCTGGATTGTCTGTACTCACGTTGCATTCACTGTTTTCATTACAGCCTGCAGCCGATAGTGTCTGGGGGTCGGATGTAGATAGTGTCTGCATGGTAACATCATTTTGTGTCACTTTTAGCAAACGCATTGCCATTTTACTTTGCGTGATAGACTGCAGGCGAACTGAAGACAACCTGCATGTGTGTGTCAGCGTACATCCCCAGCCATAGGGAGTCAGTGAAAACTGCCGGTTATGGATCACGAAGAACACATGTCTGATGTCTTCACATGTCAGCACATGATAGCCTTTGTCATCATGAAACTTGCTCAACAAATATACATATACACAAACATGTATGTGTTTACATGCTAGCCTCTATGTCAGGTGTTATAACATGAAGAAACTGTCACACGATTGTGAGATATTACCCTTGTCTCTTGGTTGATTTATCAACCTTTATCCAGAGCACAGGAATTAAAATTCAGTGAGACTTGAGCAATCCAGGGTAGTAAACTTAGAGCGTTTTGCTACATGAAAAATGGTAAAGTTTGATTTGTTCCATCACTTGGGTGTAAATTTTCCTGAGATACACTTTTTATTTTTATATGTGGACATGTTGAAGACATTGAATGCGTCCCAGAGTAGTCTATGTCCATAGCACAGGCAGAAGTGTACACACAGTTTGTTGGTCCTTCAGTTCGCTTGTGGGAGAGAGTTGGCCCAGTGGTATTCTTTGCCCTGTCTGTAGGGTTCACATCCTGGTGAAATGGCACAGGGCTTGATATTCCCACCCCAAGGTCTGTTGTGGAGGCCCTATGGTTAGAAAACCCCCAAACTTTGTTGTGGAAGCTCTATGGTTAAAGAAACCCTGAGCTCTGTTTCGGAAGCTCTGTGATTAGAGAAACTGCTCTAAACTGTTCTAGTTTCTCCAGGAGCCATGCAGACCAAGTTGGCCTTGAGTTGGTTTAATACATTTAATCTACTTGGATTCATACTTTCAGCTGGGTACACAAGCAAAAACTATGTGTATATAGCTCATGCCATTTCTAATTTGTACTACAAGAGACAAAGATGTACCGCTTTGAATTCAATGGAATAAAATTCTACACATGTGCTTCAGCAGAAGAGTGAGGGAATATATAGTGCTCCAGGTAGAGAGTGCTTCTGGAGTGTACAGCTGATTTGCTCTTGGTTTGTGTGGGGTTTTGGTGGGCTTTTTTTTATTTTTATATTTTTATGATCTGCTTCAAACATAGACCCTGAAGCACTAGCAGTATTAAAAAAAAGATATTAAAAAAATCTGAATTTAAGTTTGAGTTATTCTGTGTTAGTATTACTATTTTATCATCAGTGCCTGTAATGTTGTGGGCATGTACAAGTATGTTTTTTTGCTTCTTTGGTATTTGGGTTTTCAATAGTTTTTTTGTTTCTGTTGCTAGTGTTGTAAATTGTTAGTATTGTACTGGTATAATTAGTGTGATTATACATGCTATGATATAGTCTCCAAAACTGCCCCACCTTACTTGTCTGACCTACTTCACCTTTACATCCCATCCCATGCGTTGCATTCCTCGGCTGACACCCACTTTTTGGATTCCAAAACATAAAACAGAAAGTTCCTTTGGCACCTTGCTTTTCCCCATCTGGGCCCTGTCATGTGGAACCTGCTCAGTATGCTATGTTCCAACATAACCCCATTTCAGAACTCGAGTCAAAACCGTCACTATTCCACACAGCCCACAGACCAAACTCCTGTTTTGTTTCAGCTGCCAATCGTACAGCCCCCCTCCCTCCTTTCTGTTAACCTTCCTGTGTCAGTGTGTTCATGCATGCACATGTATGTGTGTGTGTATGTGCGTTAGGAAATAAATGGATGTATAATTTGTATGTAAATAAATGTTTATGCTTCTGTATTTTTTAGCTTTGCACTGTAGCATGTCATTATAATGATTATTGCATTGTATTACTTTTATACACACCTTGAGCTGTTGACATTTTTGGTTAGGTAGGGCGCTGAGAAATTTACTTTTTTATTATTATTATTTATTATTTTTGATGTCTGAGGCACGTAGAGCATGAGGACTTGCACCATATAAGTACTGCTTTATAGTTATTATTCATGTAATATAGTACTAATGTATATGTAAAATGAGTTATGTTTTGAAAAGTGCATTCATAGTCTAACTGTCAACTTTGTTTGTCTTGTGTAGCTAAAGCCATTTGTTTGTCTTGTGTAGCTAAAGCCATGCAGAGACCAGCAAGGGTTGTAATCATGATTAGAAGGACGAGGTGGTAAGGAGAGCCACTGTGAGTTTTGTTTGAGACGTTGGCCAAGGGAATTGAAATACATACTGTTGATTTGGCTTGTTGACTTTTGTTTTGTTTGAGACATTGGCCTAGAGGGAATTCAAATGCTGCTTGGTGTTGATTTGGCCCATTGTTGTGTTTTGTTTCATGGTTTTCACATTGCGCTTGACATGTTGAGTTCCTTGCGAGTCCATTTCTTTTTGACTCGGTTTAGGGAGCGTGCACTGGATGGTAATCATGTTATGTCTCCACCTGCATCCTTTTGTTTCCAGTTTGTGTTGTTTGTTACTTTTCCTCAGAGGGTGCAGGACTGGTAGCAGTTTGCAACCAGTTATGTTAGTGATGTGCAGTCTTCATTTGGTTACTCTTTTCTTTTGTTGGGTTATGTTTGGTTGGGAAAGTGGCCACGTTGCCTCCTCCTTTTGCACTATTTTCTGCTTGTGTAGGCAGTCAGCACAGACAGGGGTTTTGTGGGTAATATATAGTGTGTTGCAATCAGGGTTTTGTATATATTTTCCATCTCAGTTTATTTATGTGAATGGTCTGTTTATGTTTATTCAGTATGTCAAGTTTGTAATATTTATTTTGTGGGTTGGCAGTGACATTAGCATGTGGATCAGGATTTCATGTTCCAAATGTTGCTGTTTTTCAATATTTCAATTTTGTGCTGTCTATCCATTGATTTGCAACCCTTTCATATATATCTTACTGAAATGACAACTGACATACTGATAAACAAAATGAATTTATTGTACACGTACTTACATGTAGTGTGACCATAGGAGGTGGAGATTCACGCTGAGCTGTACCAATATGAGAGAGTTAAGAATTTGATCAGAGGTGAAAGAATTTGAAAACTTTCCTGCAGTCATAGCCATAGCAGATGGAGATTAACACTGAGATGTAGCAAGATGAGAGAATTAAGAATTTGGTCAGAGGTGAAGGAATTTGAGGACTTTCCTGCAGTCATACCAGGTGGAGATTAAAGCTGAGATGTACCAAGATGAGAGAATTAAGAATTTGGTCAGAGGTGAAGGAATTTGAGGACTTTCCTGCAGTCATACCAGGTGGAGATTAAAGCTGAGATGTACCAAGATGAGAGAATTAAGAATTTGGTCAGAGGTGAAGGAATTTGAGGACTTTCCTGCAGTCATGCAGTCATACCAGGTGGAGATTAAAGCTGAGATGTACCAAGATGAGAGGGTTAAAAATTTGACCAGAGGTGAAGGAATTTGAGGACTTTCTCTTCCTTTGTCATTGTGTCCTTGTGGTGCCTTCTGATTTCATCCCTGTTGGCTCCTGTCTGGAACGTCCTGAAGCTCTAATGCTGGAGAAATACATCAGCATTTGACATGTCTGTCAATATAATGTGCCCAAAGTATACATAATAATGATTGTATGATGATGATAATAATAATAATAATAAACATCTACATGTGTAGAGTTGTTTCATGATTGTTATGGGGGGGATGTGGGAGGGGAAGGGAGAGTTATGGGGGGGATGTGGGAGGGGAAGGGAGAGTGTGTGTGAGAGAGAAATGGGAAAGAGAATGAGAAATTGAGAGCTACGTGTGTATGACTTTATGTAGTATGTATGTTAGTACAGTTGACATTTTTTTATGCGCCTGTTTTGTATTATTGTAATGTACATAATATATATTATGTTACATGTTTACAGGTGTATACAATGTTAGTGAATTTAACTGATCCATGAACGTGTATGTAAATAGGCACGTTGAGCTCACTTAGCAGGGAATAGCGCTAAAGAAAATCTACATATTGTTATTATATATGTATACATACTTCACTGTGCTCTTCTTTTTCTGCACCTCTGCTCCTATTCTTCTGCACCACTTATGTCAGCTTATGTGAAATATGACAGTGTATGTAAAATATGACAGAGTATGTTAGTGTATGTGAAATATGACAGTGTCTGTTAGTGTATGCGAAATATGACAGAGTATGTTAGTGTATGTAAAATATGACAGTGTCTGTTAGTGTATGTGAAATATGACAGTGTCTGTTAGTGTATGTGAAATATGACAGTGTACGTGAAATATGGCAGTGTATTTTAGTGTATGTAAAATATGACAGAGTATGTTAGCATATGTGAAATATGACAGTGTCTGTTAGTGTATGTGAAATATGACAGTGTATGTAAAATATGGCAGTGTATGTTAGTGTATGTAAAATATGACGGTGTATGTTAGCGTATGTGAAATATGATGGTGTATGTGATATATGTCTGTGCATGTGAAATATACCCGTGTATGTGTAATACGACAGCATATGTAAAATGTGACAGTGTATGTGAAATATGACAGTGCATGTTAGTGTATGTGAAATATGACAGTGTATGTGGAATGTGGTGGCGTATGTAAAATGTGATACGTGACAGTGTATGTGGAATATGACAGTGTATGTGGAATATGATGGTGTATATGAAACATGACTGTATGTGAAAACCACATGTTTATTTAGGGACATGTTCAAGTTAAGGTTCATTATTATACATAAATAATTAATAATGTTCACCATGTATGGTTCTGCCTTCGTCCACTTATATTCATCGTATCACTTCATTTTCCAGTATGTACAGAAACCACATGTATACTCCAGGTACTGGTCAAAATGCTGCACTCCTTTTGGACAGACCTAGAATGTGTGGCTGAATCCAACCAAACAAGTGGAAATGGCTGACCTGAGGCAAAGAACAGTGCTGTTATTGTGATGTGTGTGTGTATTGGGTGGGGAGGAGTTCACATTGACACTTTGAGGTACTGGTGTGTATTTGCAGGCATGGGATTTTGCTGTGGTTTATAGTCAGATAGTAGTCAGGAGTCAAACTCTCTTGTTACGCATCCTCTGTGATTCTAGGGCATTTTAGACTATTATGTGTTGCGTACAGTGCTCATGTGTTGTCTTGGTGTGTGGAGGAATAATTCACAAATTTGCCTCCCCTAAACCCCAAAACAACAACCTACATGGAAAAAGAACACTGCTGTACAGTATGTGCGCGCGTGTGTGTGTGTGTGCGTGTGCGTGAAGGAAATTCTAATCAAGAGTTAAATTACTTTATTGTCATATTTGAGGGTTAAACCTGTTTGCTTTGTGAAAAGAACTTGTGGAATTATGAGATCTGTTTGCATTGTGAACAAGAACCTGTTTCGGTATGAGACCTGTTTGCATTGTAAAGAAGAACTTGTGGAATTATGAGACCTGTTTGCACTGTGAGAAAGAACCTGTGCGTTATGAGACCTAGCTGTTTGCATTGTGAACAAGAACCTGTTTGAGTATCAGACCTGTCTGCACTGTGAAAAAGAACCTGTGCATTATCAGACCTGCTTGCACTGTGAAAAAGAACCTGTGCATTATCAGACCTGTTTGCACTGTGAAAAAGAACCTGTGCATTATCAGACCTGCTTGCACTGTGAAAAAGAACCTGTGCATTATCAGACCTGTTTGCACTGTGAAAAAGAACCTGTGCATTATCAGACCTGCTTGCACTGTGAAAAAGAACCTGTGCATTATCAGACCTGTTTGCACTGTGAAAAAGAACCTGTGCATTATCAGACCTGTTTGCACTGTGAAAAAGAACCTGTGCATTATCAGACCTGTTTGCACTGTGAAAAAGAACCTGTGCATTATCAGACCTGTTTGCACTGTGAAAAACCCCCTGTGCATTATTGACCTGGCAGTTTGCATTGTGAATGAAAACCTGTTTGCTCTGCAAGTGGTGCAGGGATGAAGAAGGGCAGCTGCAGAAAGAGATGGATGATTTGATGGAAGACATGCTGCAAGTTCTGTTTGTTGTCCCCCGCATCAGGATTCTTGGCACTCACTTTGTGTCGCCTGTGGATCCTTTCCTTGTAAAACAATACATAACATTTTACAAATCTGTAATTGTTTTACTTTTGGCACAGTCTGTGGATCAGTTTGCTGTACAGATTAGTTGGATATATTTTCAGAGGGAGGAGGGGGGGGGGGGGGTATGTTGCTGGTTTGTAAATAAGGTCTTTCTCGAGTGTAAATCCCAGCAGTGCAATGATCAAAAACTGTGGAACAGGAAAAGCAGGGTAAAAGCTGTTGAGAGACAAAGAAAAACGGGAAAACTTACTTGTAAACAGTTGTGGTCCAGGATAAAGAGCAAGCAGGACGGTGTTTCTGATTTGACTTCATAGACCGGGGGGGGGGGGGGGGGGATGGGGATGTGTGCGCGGGATAGGAGAGGGGGCAGAAGAGAGGAATTATAGCAGACATGGCTGTTGGTAGAAGACAGGAGCGACTGTTGATGTGAAAACAAGAGAGGGTAGTGGCTTTCGTCCAAACACCTCCCTTTGGGTCACCCCCTACTCTTCATCCACTCTCTCTCTCTGTCTGTCTCTTTCTCTCTCTGTCTGTCTCGCCCTCTCTCTCTCCTTTGTTGCTGTTTTTGTCTACAAGATTTTGTTATGCTGTTGTCAATGATAAAAGCATAATGTGGAATGTGCATTCTCTGCCGCACCTGCATGAAAAGAAAAGTGAGGCCCAGTTTAGGTGCATGCTTACTGCAGTTTTACACACGCATGCACTCGCACACGCACACACACACACTAACTAAATAAATAAATAAAAAAGAAAGAAGAAAAGTAAACATATTAAAGGATATATATATTTTCATCATGGACACACCTGCATACATATAGTACATATTTGTGCACTGCTGGAACTAAAACATTTATGTATATATACACTGATCATGATGGAATGACATAAGTTGATACTTGTGTTTTGGGGGTTCAGCAGGAATGCATTCTGCACACAGGTTCATGGTGAATGTTTCCATTCTTGCACAGTTCTGATTTGATGCAGACTGAAAAGTCTTGGCAAAGGGGAGTGCCCACAGCTGCTCAGCATGTCCAGATTAAAAATTGTTTTAAATGTTTTCATTTTTTTTTTTATTACACCCATACAAAATTAATGCGCTTTTTTCTCTCCTCCCTCCCGCCCCCCCACCCCTTTTTTTTTCTTTTTCTTTTTGACTTTTCTTTCTTTCTAATATTTCTGTTTCTTTTCAAGGAACATGTCGTGAAAGATTTAGTTTTCAAACATGTGTTACATAGAACTGTGTATGAAATACATTAAAAGTTCACAAAGGTTTTATGTAAAATGTAGCATTCATCTGACTGCTATACGAACAAACGACTCCCCCCCCCCCCCCCCCACTCCCACCCCCATCAACCAAAAAAAAGAAGGGGGGGGGGGGGGGCAGAAAGGAAACAAGAGAGAGAGAATACGAATAAACATTTTTCGAGGGTAGTGGAGTACACACAGGGTCTTTTTACAACCAGCCCTCGCCCATGAGGAACGAATTCTACTAATAGTATACGTACACATGTATTTCAGATGCTCCCAAACTCAGGAGAAAGAGAGAGAGAGAGAGAGTGGGGGAAAAGAAAACTGTGCCCCGTCACTAGTCTGACTTGGGCTGTAGTTAAGCAAAGGAGAGCGAGTCCTCGTTGCCTGTTGACGGTTGTCGAGTTTACATTGTCGCGAATGAGAGCCGATCAAGCAAAATAGTCGTATTTTCCATCTTGGACTGACCATAAAAAGCACACATCTATTTTCATTCGTTTGTGAAGTCATGTTTGTGATGCATATCAGTTATCGGAGCGTTGTTGCTTTGACTTTTGTGTATGAAATGTTGTGTACAACGGAATAAAGTCGTATTCTCACAATATAGTGTGTGTGTGTGTGTGTGTGTGCGCGAGTGTGCGTGTGTGTGTGCGCGAGTGTGTGTGTGAGTGCGTGGGAGTGTGTGAGTGCGTGCGTGTGAGTGTGTGTGTGTTGTCTGCAGATACTTGCCTCTCCTCCCCCACCTCCCCTACACCAGATCTCCCTCCCCTCTCCCGCCTCCCCACTCCCCCAACACACACACACACACACACACACACACACACACACACACACACACACACACACAGATACATAGATAGTGACGCACGTAGACCTACCGTTGCATTGTGATGGTGGAATTAGAATCGGGAGATTTTGGGCTTCCCCCATCCCCCAGTCTCCCCCCCCCCCACACACACGCACGCACGCATGCACACGCACGCACGCACGCACACACACACACACACACACACACACACACACACACACACACATCACATAATCTCCCACCCATGACCAAAGCACACACAAGTGATGTGAACATTTTTAATTCAGTGGGTACGTAAACAACAACAAAAAACCTTCCCCCACCCCCGGCATAGTGGCTTTAGACTAGCAATTGAGCGAGGAAAGGTTGTTGACAAAGGCGGACGAAAAAGTTGTTGACAAAGACGGACGCAGCTTAGCCGTCAGTTCAGCACGTCTTGTAGGTTCCACTGGGCTAGAACTCCTTCACGTGGTATCTTAAGCTCCTAATTGTGTGTATGCCTTAAGTATTTAATCGGTTGTCTGTACGCTGACAGTCGCTTGTGATCTAGAGTGTTCATCTTAACGGCTTTTTCCGCTTTTGGATATCGGCTGTGTTGGTTTACTGAGCCATGTAATGAATAATTACTCTTTTAATTAATCCTTCTCTTCTTGCGTGTAGGTGACCAGTAAACTGTCGGCACCAGGTATATGGTGGCAGTTGCCTCGTATTCACGGAAGACAGTAGCCTAGACGATGTCGCAGAGTGGTTAAGATACAGTGGCCTATAACATCGAGAGTCTGAGGGTTCGAATCCAGGCCGATGAAGCCAGTTAACTTCCCCCCTCCTTTTCTTCGGTCTCAGAGTTATGGACTGAGCGTCTTGCCCCTCGGATATATTCACCTGAGTTGAAGTAACAACGAAACCTGTCTTGTTCGTTTAAGGTCGCATGGCTATATAACCACTGAGCGGAATAGCTCAGCGCTGGACTCTTGATTGAAAGATCGCGGGTTCGAATCCCTGTAGGAGCAGCGGGAGAATTTTCTTCTCCAGGGTCGACTTTCTGTGCTGACTCTTATTTCGGTACCGGCTCCACCCCCGTGTTACCGCAGTAGCACGTAAAAGATCCTGGTCATTCTGCCGAAAGTGCAGGTAGCAGGTTACAGCTGAACACGCATACACCTTACGTATGTGGCTTTGCATGAACCGACACGGTGCATGGTTGTATGGTATACACACAACTTGCGCCGAGACGGCAGCAGTTTGATGTAGCACCAGCCGTGCAAGTACACCACTTCGGTGGATATTCAAAAACGCACTATAAAAAGCTAGTCACTCATGTAGAATCACATGCGAGCGCAGTGAGTCTGCTCGAGAGCGGAGAATAGCGCTATATAAAAGCGATCAACAACAACAAGACAAAAGAAAGAAAAATTGTTTTGGGGGTTCATATTGCTGAAGACAATGCATCAAACCCGAAGCGGTAAAAACAGTTTGGGCCCACACTGCAGGGCCAGTAATAAAAGCTAAAAACAACAGCAACGACAAAGCATAAAAAATAAACATTGAAGAACACATTACATATATAAACTCAACAGCTGTTGAACTTTATCTCCCTTGTTCTTCCACTTCCTGCTAAGAATACATACCGGCGCACGCTTACACACGTAAAAAGCACTTAGGAAACACACGCGCGCACACAACAGAAACTCACATTCATCACACGCACACACCACAAACACGAGCATATAACACATGTACACACAGCACCACACTACACACAGCACCATACTACACACATACCACACACACACACACACACACACACACACACACACACACACACACACACACACACACACACACGCAACACGCGTGTGCTACAAGTGTGCACACTTTAAAGACAACATCCTGGACACTCTAGACTGTTCACTGATATAACAACAACCCCCGCCATCCTAAAAACACCAGAATGTTCACTGACGTTGAACACCACCAACAACAATAACAACCACTCCCGCCATCCTAAAAACACCAGAATGTTCACTGACGTTGAACAACAACAACAACCCCCGCCATCTTAAACACACCAGAATGTTCATTGACGTTGAACAACAACAACAACTACAACCCCCGCCATCTTAAACACACCAGAATGTTCACTGACGTTGAACAACAACAACTACAACCCCCGCCATTCTAAGCACACTGGAATGTTCACTGATGTTGAACAACAACAACAACCTCCGCCATTCTAAGCACACTGGAATGTTCGCTGACGCTGAACAACAACAACCTCCGCCATTCTAAGCACACTGGAATGTTCACTGACGTTGAACAACCACCCCCGCCATTCTAAGCACACTGGAATGTTCACTGACGTTGAACAACAACCACCCCCGCCATTCTAAGCACACTGGAATGTTCACTGACGTTGAACAACAACAACAACCTCCGCCATTCTAAGCACACTGGAATGTTCACTGACGTTGAACAACAACCACCCCCGCCATTCTAAGCACACTGGAATGTTCACTGACGTTGAACAACCACCACCCCCGCCATTCTAAGCACACTGGAATGTTCACTGATGTTGAACAACAACAGCCACCTCCGCCATTCTAAGCACACTGGAATGTTCACTGACGTTGAACAACCACCCCCGCCATTCTAAGCACACTGGAATGTTCACTGACGTTGAACAACAACAACCACCTCCGCCATTCTAAGCACACTGGAATGTTCACTGACGTTGGGGATTAATCAGGTTGGGTAGTAGCGCCGCACATTGTGGCTCTTTTTTTCCGTATACGAGTTCGTCCTGATATCAACGTCATGGTTTGCTGTGCGTTAAACTTTAAGCATCAATTATCTATCTATCCGCTGGTTGTCGTCTGTGCAACAAAAACTGTCTTTTTCACTAAAGAAAAACTGTCTTTATCACTAAAGCCTGAAAACTGTCTTTTTCACTAAAGAAAAACTGTCTTTATCAATAAAGAAAAACAGTCTTTATTACTAAAGAAAAACTGTCTTTGTCACTAAAGAAAAACTATCTTTATTACGAAAGAAAAACTGTCTTTATCACTAAAGAAAAACTGTCTTTATTACTAAGGAAAAACTGTCTTTATCACTAAGTGTTAAAGACCAGTCAGCCGAGGAGTGATTTTCCCCCTCTTGATGTGTTGATAAAATGACGACAGATACTCCGCGGACAAGACCGATGTTCTGTAGGTGGACGGTCAGAGTCATCAGTTCTACGCCTCGTTACTGCGCTGCTTCCGACGCGGTTATCTTGTAAGATCAAGGGGCGAAGATGTAGGTACAGACACGCTGCAGGAGCACGTACTGACGTCTATAACCTACCTCTGACACTCAGATCTTGTCAGTCACTCAGCTCCTTCAAGCGTAAACTTCGTGCACTCCTTGAATTAGTTACATAGGTTGGACTGTGATATAATACTCTGCCCAATCCTTCCGACTGCTTGTGATAGTGCCCCCCCATCCCTTACTGTTCTTTATAAGATAAGCATTGACTGCTTTTCTTTCTTTTTTCTTCTTTTTCCGCCAATACTGGTGTGGAATTGATCAGATGTTCTACTGCCTTATTTACAGGTCAGTGTATGCTCATAATGTATAACTGAGTGATGTATGCATGTCCATCTGGCGCTGTGAACACGCTATGTTTTGTGTAGAAATTCTCATGTATCAAATTTCACTCACTCGTTTATGCCCGCTGTATGTATATAAATTATGCCTGTAATTTGATATTTACTCATCAGTAGCTTCGCAAGGACTAGTTGTTAGACGGGTTTTTGACTGAACCTAAACTACAATCCTTGTAAAATAAAGTTTTAGAGCTCGAGTTCCAGTTCTCTGTCTCTCTCAGACACAGAGAGAGAGAGGAGAGAGAGAGAGAGAGAGAGAGAGAGAGAGAGAGAGAGAGAGAGAGAGGAGAGAGAGAGAGAGAGAGAGGAAGAGAGAGAGAGAGAGGTTTTCGAGTGATTGCCATTGCAATGACTGGTCATTTGAGACCTATTTTATACACCCATACAACTCCGCCAGTCCTTCCGACTGCCTTCCGACCCCCCTCCCCCCTCCCCCCCCCCCCTTACTGTTCTTTATAAGCATTGACTGCTGTTGTTTCTTTTCCGATACTAGTCACATGAACTGATCAGATGTTCTGCTGCTTCATTTGCTCGTAATATGCTCACCGTATGCTCATAATATGTAACTGAATAATGTATGGCACGTGTTCATCTGGCGCTGTGAGCACGCTACGTTTTGTGTGGAAATTCTCATGTATAACGTTTCACTCACTCATTCATGCCTATATCTATATAAATAATGCCTGTAAATTGATATCTATTCATCAGTAGCTTAGCAATGACTAGTTGTTTAGACAGTTTTTTTTTGGACTGAACCTAAACTACAATCTTGTAAAATAAGTTTTCGAGTTCGAGTTGTCTCTCTCTCTGTGCACCCCCCCCCCCCCCCCCCCAAAAAAAAAAAAAATGAAAAAAAAAAAATGTATTCATCTTTTACATTTATATCACAAGTTTGAGTTAGCTGCACTGTCAGGTCCCAAACAGCCCAGCAGAGGCGCGCGTGGAGTGCGACAGCATTTCAAGACAGGCCGTGAGACAGATACTGCCACACATAGGGCTCGGTATTGACGTAGAGAAAGCAGTACATCTCGTGCCATTCCGGTGCCAGCAGATAGCATCGAAACATTGCCAAAAACAGAAGGACAGTTTTATGTTTTCGGCAGTCTGTACGAATTGTTAGAATGAAGATCTTTTGAACAAATTTACAATCCCGCAAACCGAAATTTGCTATGTAAATGTATTTTGACTGCAGTTTGTTACAGGGTGAGCTAGGCTACATTTAATGTCTTCAGATAAGTTTGAAAGAATCTGCCAGAGCCTCTGCTAGACTGTTGAGACTATCGGTACACGGTACCGGCAATATTTTTTTTTTTTTTTTTTAAATCGGTACCAGCCAACAATGCCTAGACCTAATAATATTATTACAATGTGCCCGCGAGTTTTGTCACATCTGTTTCTTTCAGTATGTGTACGCGCCACCCACGTTTGATCTGGATCTAGTTTCCTAATAACGATGTTCACGTTCCTCACTGGCAAACAATCGATCTTGTAGCCGGCTGATGAATCTCCTTTACAGACTGTAATCAAACCTGCTTTTGTGGTTTTGATGGTTTTCTCAGCTGTTGCAATGGTTTCTTCGTTTGAAGCGGACGATGATACACACGATGTGGTCGGAGTGGGCGAGAGAAACAAGAACAAAACGAAACAAACAACTGTAGGCTTCGTTACGCCATACTGACGCAGTTCGATCTAAAATGAAAGCGGGGCGGGGAAAATCGCTCAGCACAGGCCACAGCTGCTTTATCCAAACAGAAAAGAAACGGTCCGGTAGCTATCTTGTAGTCAGCACTCTGTACTTTGGGACCTGTCCATTTGAGGAGGGGGCGGGGGTGGGGGGTGGGTGGGTGGGAGGGGGGGTCACTTCTAGCATGCGACACACACGGCTTCTGGTGTGACTGGGAGTTCATGGTTTTGCTCGCTGATCAACACCGGAAGCGATCTTGTTTAGCCGGAGCTTCCACTTGCTTTAGATCCAGTGGACAGAGTATCTCCAGCAAAGCGCTCAGTTTCAGCCGGTACCTACTTGGTACCGGCGACTTATTTTTCACCAGTAGGGAAACCATTTACCGGTAAAAACCGGCACATGCCGGTCTAGCAGTGGCTCTGATCTGCTGACCTGCATTATCACTAATTCTTGCGTCGATGACCATATTCATGCATGTAACACTACAAACTTCGATGCTTCGAGCACAGTAGCAAATGGGCTGCTGCAGGCTATTCAGATCTGTGACAGGATTCAAACGAACGGTATTGTTTGTTGTAAACTTTTTTTCTTTCTTTTTCCCCCCACTAATTATGTCAATATTGTCAGTTTTCAGGTGCACTCACGAACGCTCGCACGCACACACACACACCCGCACCCCCTATTTTAGACTATTCATTTAACCATTTCAACATTCTACTGATATAGTAAGACTGATTGGTTAAAATGTAAACGGCCATACTTCGTTTCCTCTATATAGTAGGCTATGCTATATAATTCTGTTATAACACACACACACAATGTGTTGTGATGGTTATGTGTGTGTGTGTGTTATACACAATGTGTTGTGCGTTGTGGTGGTTGTGTGTGTATGGGGTGGGGTGGAGTGGGGGGGTGGGGGCAATCCATCATCTCCGTCATTTTTATATATATATATTTTTTTTAACCGACGCCAGATCTGGACTATTTTAGTGATCTTCGTGACAATTTTTCAATCGTCGCTGTTCTCAAATGCAGAGATGTTCGCAGTGGGGGGAGGGTGTGGCGAGGGGAGGGGAAGATGGGGGGGGTGGGGGAAGAGAGGGGAGAGGGGGGTAGACGGGGTGGGGTGGGGGGAGAGAGAGAGAGAGAGAGAGAGAGAGAGAGAGAGGAGAGAGAGTGAGAGTGCGTGTGTGTGTGTGTGTGTGTGTGTGTGTGTGTGTGTGTGTGTGTAGTGTGAGAGAGGAGAGAGAGAGAGAGAGAGAGAGAGAGAGAGATTTGCCGAGATCTAATCCTCTTGAAGAGCTGAACTAATTGTGATTGTTTTGTAAAGTTT
>OY757549.1:2402207-2412207 GCA_963584105.1 Alviniconcha strummeri
ATATCGTCGCTTCCATTTCTGACAATTTCCCTGGTTTCCACGCACTTAGCTCCCCTGCCCCTTTCTTCTTCTTCATCTCTTCTTCTTGTTGTTCACCCCCCCTTGGGGGCGGGGATAGCTCAGTGGTTAGAGCGCCGGACTCGTGATTGAAAGGTCGCGGGTTCGAATCCCTGCTGGAACGGCGGGAGAATTTTCTTCTCCAGGGTCGACTTTCTGTGCTGACTCTTATTTCGGTATCCGTTCCACCCCCGTGTTACCACAGTAGCACGTAAAAAATCCCGGTCATTCTGCCAAAAGTGCAGGTGGCAGGTTACAGCTAAACACGCATACACCTTACGTATGTGGCTTTTATTGAACCGTGCTTCGGCATTGGTCACAACTTGTCCCTAATATGTCAAATGACATCTGAGGACATTAAGCATCAACTCATCATCATGTTCACCCCCGCCCCCCACCCCCCTTCTACATTTCAAATCATTCTTTCCAACAAGTTTTACAGGCAGGCAGGCAGGGAGGGGGGGGGGGGGGGTGGGGGGGGGGGGGTTGTATTGCTGGCTCTTGTCATTTCATTTCGTTCTTTTCAGCCGGCAGCCGCTAAGCAGAACCTAATTTTCTTCAACTCAAGTGTGTGCCCACTGCTTCACCAAGAAGAGGCGGTAGTCTGGTATATAGTACATTTCAGATGTTTCTTGCAACATTCTCTCTCTCTCTCTCTTTGAAAAGCAGATAGTATTCTCCTGTAGTCATTGAGACTGCTACTATGTTGGCGGGACATTTACCATCACAGGACGGTTGTTGCGCTCTGTAATTTTTGTTGTTGTTGTGTTGTGTTTTTAATTTTTTTTTAATACATTTTATTTATATTGGTTCTTTGTCGCTGTTATTTGTTTTGTTTTGTATTGCTTGTTCCTTTATATGGAATAAAGAAGTACCTGGCATGACCTAACAAATCAAAACAGTGGACTACCGACAAGCTTAATGGTAAAGGCACCACCAAATCACAACAGTCTAAAAGACTATAGTCTGCAGCAAGATAATAATGTGGACAACCGCAGACTAAGCATCAGTTGCACAGACTCGTTAAAACAGAGAAGAAATAACAAGGAGGCGGGCTCTAGGGCTAATTCAAAGATAATGGAAAGGGTGACGGACGACAAGATTTACGAAGCAGGTAGACATTATGAATGTTCAAAGATATTTTTTTCTAATTTGTATAAAAAGCAGATAGACAAGGAAGGGGTGGAAGAAAAAATAACTACTTTTATGGGAAACACAACAACACCAACAATCTCTGCAGCACAGAAAGATAAATATGAAGGGGTGGTGGTGGAAAGTGAACTTTTATATGCATTAAAACAAATGAAAAACGACTCAGCGCCGGGGTGTGATGGGATTACAGTCGAGTTTTTGAAAATGTTCTGGACACGCATTAGTAAACATTTGACCTTGTCGTTTAATTCTGCGTTTGAAAATGGGAATTTATCTTCATCACAAAGAAAAGCTGTTATTACTCTGATACAGAAAGGAAAGGACTTAGCAAGCGATAACCTGAAGAACTGGCGACCCATATCGCTAACAAACAGTGATTATAAACTGTTAGCAAAATGCTTAGCTCTCCGTTTAGGAGACGTCATAACTGATGTTGTCGGCGGTGATCAAGTTTGCTATATAAAGGAGCGCAGAGTGTCGATGCTACTGAGACTGATCGATGATGTTACTGATCAACTGAATGTACGGCAGAAACCAGGACTTTTGCTTACGATTGATTATTGTCAAGCTTTTGACAGAATATCAAAGGATTTTATGATACATACATTCAAAATATTTGGATTTGGACCTGATTTGTGAAATGGGTTAGTGTTCTTATGGCACTTAGTGTTCTTATGCCAGACGCCAAATGCTGTGCTGCCCTTTTTCACCACTAGCCTTTGTTCTTGCGGTAGAACTGCTTGCAATAAAAATACGACATTGTGAGAACGCAAAAGGATTAAATTATTGGAAAGCAAGAAAGGCCTCTTGGAAAGTATCATAAAAATTGCACTATATGCAGACGATTTAACGTTGTTTTTAAAAGATGAGCAGGATATGCAACAGGCACTTTAAATTTTGGCTGAGTTTTCCACATTCTCAGGCCTGGAAATAAATCGGATGAAATCAGAGGCAATGTGGCTCGGTAGTAAACAAAACTGCACTGACACCTTTTTTGGATTTGTGTGGAAGAGGAGACTCAAATTTCTTGGTGTGTAGTTTGCCTGTGACAAATGTGCCTCTCGAGTTGAAGAGGACTGGACGGGAAGGGTGGAAAACATTAAAAGAATAATTAATGCATGGGAAAAAAGGAACCTGAGTATTGCCGGCAAAGTCCGCATTATAAAAAAAAAAACTTTTTTTAATTTCACAGTTTGTATATATCATGCAAGCATTGGTAGTCCCAGATCCTGTTCTCACTCAGGTAAATAGAATATTATTTAGATTTTTGTGGCGTAAGAAACACTGTAATCGCAAAGCCTTTGAGAAAGTGAAGAAAACTGTTGTTTGTGGTGTTTGGAAAATGGTGGACTCAACATGATCGATTTAAAACAGATGCAAGCAGCGTTCTTGCTGCAGTGGGTTGGACGGCTGTTCCAAGCGCAGGCGCTCGATAAGTGGAGTCATGGTCCTAAAAAATGTTTTTGCTCCCTTTGTTTTATACTTGTGTTTCTTTTTGAATCTGAAAAGTCGTGCTTTTAAAGGATTACCGATGATTACATCTCAATACTGGAATTCTGTGTTAAAAACGTGGCTAGACTTGAACTATCACGACCCTTCTGTGCCTGTGCCAGCTTTGTTATGGAACAACAGCCATATTCAGTATCAAGGAACTGTACTCATGTTTACGGATTGGTTAACTGGGAAAATATTGTGTGTAAAAAAAATTAAGGGACCAAGTGGATTCATAACATTTCAGGACATATGTAACAAAATAGGGAACTCTCCCACCGAATTCTTGAATAGAATGTCATGAGAGCAGCTGTTTACACGTTTTTACACAGACATAATGTTTGTGATACAGCAGACCCTGAGTTGTCAGACCGGCCACTTTTTTGTAACAGAAAAATAAACACAGCGAAAGACTTTAGAAAGCGGCTAATTTTTAAACACGACTCTGTTCCGTGTGCAAATGGCTTCTGGAGCAGGAAGTTTGGATTAGAAATAGACGAACACATATGGACAATACCATCATTAGTAACGAAAGAAACAAGGCTACGGGTTCTACAGTGGAAAATTCTGCATAATATTTATCCCACAAACATATTACTGTGCAAGATGAAAGTGAGAGATGATCGGATGTGCTCATATTGTAATGATGTAGTAGATTACATTGAACACTTCTTTTTCGACTGTCCGACGATTAAGAAATTTTGGAATTACATTGAACAATATATTCTAATTACTTTTGACATTCAGACCCATTTAACTGTTGTTGGTGTTTTGTTCGGAATAACTACAGGAAGGTCAAAACTAAACGAATAAATCATGTCATATTAATAGCGAAAATGTGTATAAATATGTACATTTTTTAATTTATTTTTTATTAAAAAAATAATAATAATAACACCTTCCTTCCATTGCCCATAGTGCGGGATGTACATGTGAGAGAGAAAAAGAAAAAGAAATCATACAAAGACGTGTCAATGCGTGAGTCAGAGGAATACTGTAACGATCGATGAATGTTTCTGAATAAAACGCCCCACAATGATGTGTTTGAGAGAGAGAAAAAGAAAAAAAAAAAAAAAAAAAAAAAAAGGTGTGGGGGGGAGGGGGGGGGGGGGGCGAGCTGCGGGTCAACCCTAACCTATCTCTCTGATGAGGTTCGACACTTACTTCTCACTGCGGCCTCACCAATTGAACCGAAATGTAAAAATCTGCCCGATATTTGAGCCATAAAGTGATCATACAGACTAACTGATATTAATATAATAATAAGAAATTTATATTGGGCGTCCGGCGACTCAAAGACCTTTGTCGTTTAATTAAACAAAGGCACTGGAATGCATAAATCCTCACACAAAAATCAATAGCATAAAATAATACATTACTACACATAGGATTACTTAGTCATATACTGCTGCCCTGGTTTCGGCCCCCTGCAAGGAAGACGTACGTGTGTACGTGGCACGGAGAAGGTGTCCCGTGGTGTACAGTAGGCGATAGGGAGTTGTGCACTTCTGGGGCAGCCGGGCTACAGACGTCTGTGCAAACAAACACCTGTCTCTGCAGCCGATTAAAGAGTCATCGTATCTCTGACGATTGGTGGTCGGCTTCGTCACTGTGTGACCATGGAGACTACACACACACACACGCACACACACACACACACACACACACACACACACACACACACACACACACACACACACACACACACACACGCACACACACTGACACACACACACACGCGCGCGAACATATCACTGTATGGTTTACCTGTGTGAGTGTGTGTGCAGTCACAGGTCTGTGCATTTCTGTCTCTGTGTGTGTCTCTCTCTCTGTCTCTCTGTCTCAGTCTGTCTCTGTCTCTCTGTCTGTCTGTCTGTCTCTCTCTCTCTCGTGTGTGTGTGTGTGTGCGCGCGCGCGCGTGCGTGCGTGCGTGTGTGTGTGTGTGTGTGTGTGTGTGTGTGTGTGTAGATAGTATATCAGTAGGCCTATATTCGTATTCCTCTGACCCCCCTGCAACCTCTGTCGGAAGAAATGTCCTTTGGAACTGAACAAAGTCTTGCATGAAATCTGGGTCGCCTTACGTGGGTAAGACTATGCAGCCGCCGCAAGACTGAGCAGCGCTAGCCATTCCTACCAGAATGTGTAGTATTTTCGTGTTTCCAAACAGTAGCATGGCCGCCAGTTTGGGGGACTTTTATCGTGCGCAAAATGTTGATGCATGCGATTGCACACATAGGTTATACGAACACCGTAGTGACAGTTGACTGGGAGAAAAATCCCCTACCGCACCGGGGACTCGAACCTGCGTGAGACTGAGCCTGGTTTTTCGATTCGACGCTTTACAAACTGAGCTTTTCCTCCCCAACAATATATATATAATCATTTCAAAATATATGTAAGTTTAATGTGTAACTGCATCAGCCGCTTCTAGCCAAAGGCTGTTTTAAGAACACGCTGCGTAACCATAGTTCTCCTGTAAGGTCACTTGTTTCTTTCTTTCTTGTCGTCTCCCTTTTGGGGTTGCCGTTCTGAGAGAAGTTCTGCTGTAGATGTTAGCACTTCATGTGTGGCTTCCGAGTAGGCAACGTTTGGAAACCGGTACTTTGTAACAACAATTTCGCAACGTCTGGAAACCGGCATTTTGTAACAACTTCCAACACCTGGCACTGAGCCCGTACCAACGCCCCACGATCACCGGCGCCATGTCAGTGTCAGTAAACACGGAGATAACGGCCGATTCACACAAGTCACTTTGTGAGCAAAGGCTGAGGAGGAAAACTGACGGATTATCTCACGAGGATCAACAGCTAGGCTGTCTGGTTATCTGCCATGGCCGGACGCGGCCGTAAAGCTTTTTGTGTTGAGTTGTTTGTTTAACCTGAAGCATACAGTTATCAGCTTGAGGGTAAAACCCGAACTTCAGCAGTCAGTCACCTGGATCATGGCCGAGGCGCCTTTTCAGGACAAGCAAGCCAGATTCTTCTGTTCGTCTGTGTTTTGTTGTTGTGGTGGTTGTAGTGTTCCCAGCTGAACACTGTGTTTTATTGTTGTAGTGGTTGTAGCGTTCCCGGCTGAACACTGTTTTTTGTTGTGTGGTGGTTGTAGTGTTCCCAGTTGAACAATGTGTTTTATTGTTGTGGTGGTTGTAGCGTTCCCGGCTGAACACTGTGTTTTATTGTTGTGGTGGTTGTAGCGTTCCCGGCTGAACACTGTGTTTATTGTTGTAGTGGTTGTAGCGTTCCCAGCTGAACACTCTGTGTTTTATTGTTGTGGTGGTTGTAGCGTTCCCGGCTGAACACTGTGTTTATTGTTGTAGTGGTTGTAGCGTTCCCAGCTGAACACTCTGTGTTTTATTGTTGTGGTGGTTGTAGCGTTCCCGGCTGAACACTGTGTTTATTGTTGTAGTGGTTGTAGCGTTCCCAGCTGAACACTCTGTGTTTTATTGTTGTGGTGGTTGTAGCGTTCCCAGCTGAACACTCTGTGTTTTATTGTTGTGGTGGTTGTAAAAAAAGAAGAAGAAGGGAGAAAAAAAGAGAAGAAAACAACAACAAACAACAAAAATAACAGTAACATAACTTACGTTCCATTAAGTACAAGCTATGCAGAAAAGCCTTGGCTACTATGTACAAATCATTTATGTTTACCACAGTTTGACTACGCCGACATTGTTTGGGATAATTGTTCTATAACACTTTCAAACATGGTCGAAAACCTGCATTTGGAAGCTATAAGAATTATTTTAGGAGCTGTTAGAGGAACAACCCACGAAAAATTATATAAAGAATCTGGATTTTGCACACTAAAAGAAAGACGAAGACGTCACAAGCTATTAATGTTTCACAAAATGATTGATCACCTGTGCCCCGGATACCTATCGAACTTAGTACCACCTCTAGTTTCAACAACAAACCCGTGTCATCGTAGACGACCACATGAAAGAGTCATTCCCGCTCATAAAACAGAACTGTATGCAAATTCATTCATTCCGTCAACTACCCAACTGTGGAACATATTACCTCAAACTATACAAACAAATCCTTCAATTAGCCTGCTGAAAAAATATTTGTCAACGAATGACACTGTGGTTGCTATATATTATTATTTTGGTTCCAGAAAGGAACAAGTTAAGCATTGTAGACTTCGACTTGCTGTTAGCGATTTAAATTATGACTTATTCAGACGTCATCTGTTAGAAGACCCTATGTGTTCATGCGGATATACAGCAGAAACATCAGAGCATTTCCTACTACACTGTCCCCTTTATAATAGTATTAGAAATAAAACCATTAATAAACTAGATGAGAACGAAAGAAATATCAATACACTTCTGTTTGGAAACGACCAGCTACATTTAGAAACTAATAAGAAAATATTTTCACGAGTCCACGACCGCTTGTAAATCTGTAAAAGTCTGCCAAAATTTGTTTATGATACAAGCGAAGAAATACACGTTTTAATCCTCTCCCTCTCTCTGTCTCTCTCAGATCAATAATTATGACGACATCACTAGACCATTCAGTTAGTTATTTGTTTTTCAACCACCGCCCCCACCGCCCCCTCCTCCCGTTTTGATATTTGTTTGTTTTTTGTTATTGTTTTTGTTGTTGTTGTTGTTGTTGTCATTCTGGTCTTTGTTTGTTTTGTTGCCTCTTACGTTTTGACAACAATTTGCCATCTTGCCATCGTAAATGTCTGTGTGATTATCATTTTATCTATAGGTAACACTCAGATAAGCATACTGCTTTTGTGTTTCCTGTACTTATTTGTTACGATGAATGAATAAAATTTTGTTTAAACCAATATAACAGTAACATGACACAGAAAAACATACGAAGACAGTCAGTGTATGTTCGAAGGATGTGCAATAGCTAGTAAGTATACGTTTCAGCGCCTGTGTTTGAAGGTGTCTTGATGATGGTGTGCTTTGTCTCTGGAGTACCGCCGAAAAGGAGGGTGGAGGTGTGCCCATCACACTGGGGGAGTTGTGATGGGTGTTCAAGTTGTGGAAGATGGCGGTGTTCATTGGGTAGGTGTGAGGGTGTAGTGGTGGATTCACGGAGACTGCTTATTTTAGACTATTCACCAACGTCGGATTTCAGTTTTTGGTTTTCCTGTTCAACCTTTTGGAGTTTTGTTTTGAGTAGGGAGCTTTCATTTTCTAAGAGATCAATTCGGGCCGAGGCATAACATTTGATTCAATTTTGAGTTGCTGCGTAATGTTTTCTAGCTCTGTATTTAGCATGTCACGAGCGTGTTTTAGAACAGAGTGAAATTGAACATCTTCCTCGAGTGCTTTCAGTTTTCTAGCGACTGTTGGTGAGGTAATGGGGTTACGATATGATTTTTTTTTCTTTCAATGCCTTCCTATTAACAACCCTCCTGCCCCTGCCCCGACTGTAACTTGCTGCCGGCTCTGCCACAGAACTGTCATCTTCAGTAAAGGAGTCTTTGAAAAGAGAGAGAGAGAGAGAGAGAGAGAGAGAGAGAGAGAGAGAGAGAGAGAGAGAGAGAGAGAGAGAGAGAGAGTAATGATACTATATATATATGAGAGAGAGAGAGAGAGAGTAATGATACTATATATATGAGAGAGAGAGAGAGAGAGAGAGAGAGAGAGAGAGAGAGAGAGAGAGAGAGAGAGAGAGAGTATGTGCGTGCGTGCGTACGTGTGTATTTGCATAACAGGAGGTATAGACTACTGTTAATCCTCTGGTATATTGCTGACGCATCCCTTTGCCGCCAAAAAAAAAAAAAAAAAGAGAGAGAGAGAGAAACTGAGAACACTACAGCATCAGCCGCAACCAGGACGCAATATCCTGTAGGGCATGTAAGTGTTTTCTTTCCGTAAATGATTGATTGAAACTGAATTTGTAGTCCTCGTGACTGCCCCAGCGAGGAACAGCGACGCTGACAGAAAATGGAACGCATAGGAACGGTGTATCCCTGCATAAACAAGAGACGAATGAATCTTGCAGAAGTGATCGGGCAAGGAGCGTACGACGGTCAGAGAGGTGTATAAACTCCATCACCTCTGGTACTGCTTCAGGAACCGCCCTTATTACACTGCAATCTATCGATCAACCCAACCGGAATTAACAGACCTGAAACGTTTCACTTTTGTTCGTTCTGGAGCCAAAACAAAGCGAAATATAAAATGTCGAGATTATTGAGACGTATACTGCAAGGTCTCCAAGTCGCTTTGTAGAGTCTGTTCTCCAATTAACCCTACATAGTCTGGTCTGCTGGTCGCCGTATAGAGTCTGGTCTCCTTATGGTATGGTCTCCTGGCTACAGGTTCCCGCACAGAATGGTTTCCTGGTCGCCGTATAGAGTATGGTTTTCTGGTCGCCGTATAGAGTATGGTCGAGGTATGTAGTCTGGTCTCCAGTCCGTATCGATCTGTAGTCTCAATGTGGCGGACAAAGGTCTTGTCTCCTGGTCGTCCAATAGAGTCTCCAGGCTGCCGTTTAGGTCCGGTCGCCAGGTCGCCGTTTCGAATCTGGTCTTCAGGTCGCCGTACAGATTTTTTGATTTTTTAAATATTTTTATTCAGTTTGTTTCAAAATAACAAACTCACCATAAGTCACAGTTACTCACTCAAAGACAGCTACAAGGCATCGGACACACACACACACACACACACACACACACGCACACACACACACACACACACACACACACACACACACACACACACACACACACACACACACACACACACACACACACACACACACACACACACACACACACACACACACACACACACACACACACACACACACACATGCGCGCATGCACAAATAAACAAACGCAAGAAGAAAAAAGAAGAAGAAAAAAATCAAACCCAAAAGCAAATACACCCCTCACCCCTAACCCACACACAAATGCCGTATAGAATCTGGTCTTCAGGTCGCCGTATAGAGTCCGGTCGCCAGGTCGCCGTATAGACCCTGGTCTTCAGGTCGCCGTATAGAGTGGTCGCCAGGTCGCCGTATAGAGTCTGGCGTCCAGGTCGCTGTGTACAGTCCGGTCGCCAGGTCGCCGTATAGAATCTGGTCTTGAGGTCGCCGTATACAGTGGTCGTCAGGTTGCCGCATAGAGTGGTCACCCGGTCGCCGTATATAATCTGGCCTCCAGGTCGCTGTGTACAGTCTGGTCGCCAGGTCGCCGTATAAAGTCTGGTCACCAGATCACCGTATAAAGTCTGGTCGCCGGGTCGCCGTATAGAGTCTGGCCTCCAGGACACCGTGTACAGGCTGGTCGCCAGGTCGCCGTATAAAGTCTGGTCGCCAGGTCGCCG
>OY757549.1:2417207-2436846 GCA_963584105.1 Alviniconcha strummeri
AAGCAAGTAGATCTATTGTAATAACAAAGACAAAGCAAGTAGAACTATAATAATAACAAAGACAAAGCAAGTAGAACTATAATAATAACAAAGACAAAGCAAGTAGTACATAGCCGGGGAACTATAATAATAATAAAGACAAAGTACACAGCCGGGGAACTATAATAATAACAAAGACAAAGTACATAGCCGGGGAACTATAATAATAAAGTCAAAGTCAAAGCAAGCAGAACTATAATAATAATAAAGACAAAGACAAAGCAAGTAGAACTCGAATAATAAAGACAAAGCAAGTAGGACTATAATAAAAACAACAACAACAACATAACAAGTAGAACTATAATAATGAAGACATGGCAAGTAGAAATATACCAGTAAAGACTAAGACAAAGCAAGTGGAACTATAATAATAAAAACATAGCAATTAGAACTATAATAATGAAGACATGGCAAGTAGAACTATACCAATAAAGACTAAGACAAAGCAAGTGGAACTATAATAATAAAAACATAGCAAGTAGAACTATAATAATAAAAGCTCCAAACACATAAAAGGTTCAAAAGAACGCTGTTTATTTGGACAAAAATACAATCTGCAAATTTTCGGGGTAATCGCCTTTGTCAAGCTACAAAACGACACTTAAACAGCAGGTAAACGGCGAAAAACGACGAAAAATGAGATGAAAAGCTAAATCACTTATTTGATTTTGGTTGTGAGCCGGTTTGGCCTAGCGGTAAGGCGTTAGGTTGGTAAGCGGAAGGACCTCGGTTCGACACCGCTTCGGCTGTCTTTTCTCTTCAAAAAGGTTGTGGTTTGTGGACACTGTTTTGTGACTTTGTTCATCATTTCCTACTGAAACATTAAAATGGCTCTCATCGCTGCCAATCTTAATGCAGGAGTCATTCTGGTGGTGACAGTGTAGCGATAGGTATATAATCTCCCTCTTCCCCCCACCTCCCTACCCCCTTCCCCCCCTTCTCCCCGTCCCTTATGGTTTCTGTGGACGTTAAGCACCATGTTTGCTTACTGACTTACTTACTTGATTTTGGCTGATATGTTGTTGTTTTTTATCTAGTGCTTGGAAGAATTCTTTTGAATTTGTTTGAATTCTTCCAGGCACTGGACAGGAAAACAACTGACATAGCTCAACCAAAAACAGATAAGTGATTTAGCTTTTCATCTCATTTTTCATCGTTTTTCACCCTTTAACTGTTAAGTGTCGTTTTGTAGCTTGACAACGGGGATTACCCGGAAAATTTGCAGATTGTCTTTTTGTCCTGATAGACAGCGTTCTTTTAAACCTTTCATGTGTTTGGATCTTTTATTATTATAGTTCTACTTGCTATGTCTTCATTATTATAGTTCTACTTGCTTTGTCTTCATTATTATAGTTCTACTTGCTATGTCTTCATTATTATAGTTCTACTTGCTTTGTCTTTGTTATTATAGTTCTACTTGCTATGTCTTCATTATTATAGTTCTACTTGCTTTGTCTTTGTTATTATAGTTCTACTTGCTATGTCTTCATTATTATAGTTCTACTTGCTATGTCTTTGTTATTATAGTTCTACTTGCTATGTCTTCATTATTATAGTTCTACTTGCTTTGTTTTCATGATTATGGTTCTACTTGCTATGTCATCATTTTTATAGTTCTACTTGCTTTGTCTTTATTATTATAGTTCTACTTGCTTTGTTTTCATGATTATGGTTCTACTTGCTATGTCATCATTTTTATAGTTCTACTTGCTTTGTCTTTATTATTATAGTTCTACTTGCTTTGTCTTTATTATTATAGTTCTACTTACTTTGTCTTTGTCTTTATTATTCTGTCTTTATTTTAGAACGCTAGCAGTCGTTCTTGTTTGAGATTTTTATAATAATGAAGACCGCACGACGCTGACAGTAGACAGAAGGAGTAATAATAATAATAATAGTGATGAATACTTAGAGGCCTAACCCGCACAGGCCCTAAGCGCTTACACGTTCTCTACAAATACATATTTGTTAAAATTCAATGCATACGACATGAATTCACGCAGACACGCATGCAGACACAGAGACTCGCACACGCACACGCACGCACGCACGCACACGCACGCACGCACGCACACACACATACACACACACACGCACGCACACACACACACACACACACACACACACACACACACACACACACACACACACACACACACACACACACACACACACACACACACACACACACCAGTGGCATATCAGGGCAATGAGCCTGAAGAAAAGTGTGTGTTTTAAAAGAGAAAGGTTTTCAAGGAAGATTTAAAAGAGCTGACAGAGGTAGAATGGCGGACAGAAACAGGGAGCTGGTTCCAGATAACTGGAGCCTGGTAAGAGAAAGAGCGCTGACCATAGGACTTTGTTCGGAAGGATGGTGTTCTGAACACTCGGGTGTCTGTAGAAGAGCGGAGCTGCCGGGAGGGAGTGTAAAGGTGAAGAAGTTCTGAAAGGTAGATGGGAGTCTGATGAGAAATGATCAAAGACAATTTGTATTCGATCCTCTGCTCAGTAGGTAGCCAGTGAAGAGAATGAAGCATAGGAGTGACGTGGGCAGATCTGGTTGTTCTGAAAATGAGTCTTGCAGCATTGTTCTGTACTTTTTGGAGTTTAGAAAGAAGATACTTAGGACAGCCCGCCAAAAATGAGTTGCAATAATCTAGTCTTGAAAGAATAAACGCACACAACAGAGATCTGGTGACATCTTCAGACAGATAGTAGCGTATTGCACTAATCCGACGAAGTTCAAGATAGCAGATACGACAAAAGGATTAGATTTGCTATTGGAAAGAGACAGTACTGCAGTCCCCGCCAGAGGAGGCACCGCAGCATACTGTATCAGTACGACGACCCGGGCCGGTACACGGCGGCCGACGAATCCACCACAGCGGTGACGAGAGAGCGGAGAGTGAACTTTTCGCCAATCTCCAGCCGGCCTGTGTCGCCTCCCTTCGCGCACTGACTCTCTCGCTTCGACCCACTCAACACCTCTCTCGCCGCTGTCTCGCTGCTGCTGTTGCTGCTGCAGCTTTCTGCTCTACCCTCTTTTTCTGCCACTCGACGCCTGGTTGGAAGTCACGGACAAAAGTTTTTGGAAGGAGAGGGGAGGCTAAAATGTGCAAAGTTTAGAAGAGTTTTGCGTGTGTATTGTTTGTGGAGATAGCGGAGTTATTCTGCGAGTGCATTTTTGCGTGTGCTGTACTGTACTTTTGCACTGGACGCTTTTTTGACTTAGCTTTGGCCTTGTTTTGTTGTTGTTTTTCTGGTTGGAATAACATTAGCGCGGGGCTGAGACTGCTACATGGAACATTTCCTACGTGATGGCTGGAATCGAAATGGATGTTTTCTGTTTCGGCAAGTTTACAGTTAAGACTTCATGCACACACTAAAAGAATCGCACAAATAAATGCGTGGTGGAGAACCTCTTGTGAATCAGATCGTCCTGAAATTTGTTGACTTTTGGAAGTAAAAGAAACAACAGCAGCAACAACAAAATCCACGTGTTTCCTTTATACTCTAATTTGAGAGAAGAAGAAGAAAGAAAGAAAGAAAGAAAGAAAAAAGGTAAATGGAAGTTGCAGGAACTGTAGCAAGCGCCACGGAACAGTTTTCACGCACTGTTGAAACAAAGTGGCCGAAGAACTTTGTTTCTAAACGCAGCCTGCTTGTCGTCGCAAGACCCTTCGTGTCAGTCCGCAGGTGAGCGCGGTTTCTTACCGTCCATTGATCTTCCACGACCATCAATGATTCAGCAGGATTGTGAACAAGGTGTGCGCTCGTTTAAAAACCCTTCGACCTTCTAAAGCAGCACCCGGCTGCGGAGACCCGGTCTTCTGACCTGAAACCAGTGCAGCGGGAGACGGACGTGAAGAGCTGACGTCGGCGAGATAAGCTGCTTTCAAGTTACTTGGACGGACGGTAGACCTTGGTGTGTGTTTGCTTATCTGAACACCGGGGCATACTTTATTCGCTCATATCGGAGATAAAAATAAAACTAGCTGCCCCGAGTTGACAAGCTAGTTGGAATATCGCCGATACGGCAGGAAGACACAGTTCTGCATTGGTTACCTTTATGGTCTATGTCTGTCATGCAGCGTTGGATGTAGGATACGGACCCTTTCAGTACTTTGACTTTGCGTCATACCAGCTGCACTGTTGAAATTAAAGTGGCACTGTTTTGGCGAGACTGAAATCTTTACTTTGCAGAACCGCCTTCGGAGACTTAGGCTGAAGACTTTGCTGGTAACAAAGGCACATTACAAGTCCTGCCATAACCACACAGACTACTTTCATTGCTCTCCATCTACTTTGTTTTATGGCAAACAAGCCAATAAGGCCTCGCCGCTCGCATGAAAAGTTCCGCACAATGTACCTCACTGACACACATCTGTTCCATTCCGCTTATAATGTCGAGCAAATACTGCTGGGATTTTAGTGTAAAACATTGACGAAGACGGCTTCATCGTTTCGACTCCAAATATAATAAGCAGTATCGAGAGAAACAGTTGATGTGTGTCTGGCTTCAGAGATCATTTACCGCGTATATTTCTGTCAGAGATCAATGTAGTCTCGCAGGTATCGGCACTTTCGGAACAAGAGACAGAAACCCTTTCCAAATTCTCTCCAATCTCGCATCTTCCACGCAGGTTTCTTTGGTTCCAGGTGTATAAACAGAGCCAAGACAAATAGTTCACATTTTACTTAGCCTCAAAGATCAGTAGCTTTGTGAAATGCGTTTAGCTTCCGAGAGCAAAGGGCGTGCTGATTCCGACCAGAGATAAACAATATCTCACATCTCCTTATTTTGGGAACAGAGACAGGAGCGGACTTTCGAACCTTCTCTTCAGCTGCGAGCAGGAATCTCGAGAAATCCTCAAACCTTCGGTGTGTTGTTGCTGGCTTTCTCTCAGACCGCTTCGCTGGAGCTTGGCGTTAAATCGGACAGACAAGCGTGTTGACCTTCCACCGTCGAAGTCATGGCGAGGACCCTGGGTTACGTGGCTGTGGTCATCGCGGGGGTGTGCTGGACCTGCGGGCAGGGGACCGTGTCGGCCTCGGGGGGAGCGGGAGGAGGAAGAGGGGCCGCTGTGGTCCACAACACTTCGGACGCCGGCAGGTCGTGTCCGGTCAAACTCCTGCCTGCCGCTTTGTCTCATCAGCCTGGGTGAGTCCACCACTCGCAAACACACAATCACTCAGTCGAGTCAGATCTGATCAGATCAGGTCAGGCCAGGCCATATTAGGTCACATCAGGTCATTAGAGTGAAATCTGGTCAGCGCAGGCAAGATCAGGTCAGGTCAGGCAAGATCAGATCAGCTTTTAATGTGCGATAACATTTTATTCTTATTAAGAAATGTACACAGAGAGACACAGACACATAGACGGATACAGACAGACAGACATACACTCACCACACAATACCACCCCACACCACACCGGGCATGTAGATGGTTACATTGCTTCCATATCTGGATCTGGGGAGTAGGAGATCCTTGCCGCTCATTTATGAAACCTGACAGCATCTTAACACATTTATAACTAGATTTTTTTGTTTGTTTTTGTTGTTGTTGTTGTTGTCTTTGTTTGGACTCTTTTGTACAGTAGGAAATTATTTCTTTAAATGGGTTACTTGTTTGTCTTTCTGCACGTGTTTTGTTTCCTATTTTTGCAACCTTCTAAAAACGAATTCATGGTAAGGACGGGTAAATCCCGAACGTTAATCGCTATGAACAACAAAGACATGAAATAGTGTGTAAAACTGGAAGATACTGAAGAGCATTGCTGTGGTATGTTGGGATGTCAGCGAAGTCACGATGGCTGATTTGGCATGGCTCTCTTTCCTCTTATTTTTCCGCTGTACATTTTCACAGAACTGGCAAGTCTGATTTGAAGTTGTTTTTATGAGCACACCGGAGTTTGGGAGAGCTCAATGGAGCAACGCTTTTTATGGTTTTGGTTTTGTTATAACTACACGTATTACTTGCAGCAACTGCAGTAACATTTATAACAGTTATATCGTTTGGATAAAATGCATCGATCACAAAGGGGGAAGAAAGGAGGGGAGGAGGAGGAGGAGGAGAGAGAGAGAGAGAGAGAGAGAGAGAGAGAGAGAGAGAGAGAGAGAGAGAGAGAAGAGGAAGAGCAGAGAGAGAGAGAGAGAGAGAGAGAGAGAGAGAGAGAGAGAGAGAGAGAGAGAGTGAGTGAGTGAGTGAGTGACATTTTCCCATTTCACGGATGTAGAACGAGTGCACACTGGTAGGAATTAAGCAGTAGCAGACAGACAACCGACAAACGACAATGTCCACACAACACCCTGCAACTGATACGATCTGTTATTTGCCCGTCACGTCGATGTATCTGATTTTATCGGAATAAACAATACGAACAGGTAAAAAACAGGTGACACTGACAAACAGGTAACACAGAAACCACACGCCGTCCACCACACTGTCGTTTTGTAACCGTTGCACCCATGATCTGTGTGCACAGTGGGCGCTCTCCTTTAAGACGAGACGAAAAGTATCCAGCAGCACGTCTTAAAAGACAGGTGGCTGCTGGTCAGAGGCTCCGCTACATGGGAATACTACTACTACTACTACTACTACTACTACTACTACTACTGTACATTTATCATGCGCTCATCAACGCCCTGAGCGCTCACACGATACGTATTAATCTAAAATTAATATGATATTCTATACACATATAGAGCATAGTCCTACCAAAACAATTTACATAAGGTATTATATGCACACACACACACACACACACACACACACACACACACACACACACACACACACACACACACACACACACACACACACACACACACACACACGCGCGCGCGCGCGCGCATACACACAGTGACTACAGCAGAAACTGGGTATTGATATTAGTTCGTGTGGGAATACTGTGAGAAGAGGAAGGTTTTCAGTTTGGCTTTAAAAGATGACAGGGTTGAGCAGTGTCTAAGGTCTTGTGGGAGTGAATTCCAAATGTGGGGTCCAAAGCAAGAGAAAGCACGAAAGCCATGACTCTTGCATTTGTATTGCTGACACCCGTCAGAAGGAGAGCGTAGTGTACGAGACGGAGTGTAGACATGTAGCAGTTCAGAAAGGTAAGCAGAACCAGAAGCATTTATAGCACTGAAACACATACAAGCGGTTTTATATTTAATACATTCTGTTTATATCGGAAGGGAACATTTTAGGAAAGGTCGTCAGTTCTTGGTCATCAGTTCCAGACTCCTCGCGCCAGATTCTCCACTGTGACTGTTGGTTCTCACGTTCTGCTTTCGGTCCATCTACATAAAATGACCTTCCCCTTCCTTTCCGACAGAAACCCTCTCTGGACTCATTCAAATGTAACCTAGAAAACATTTCTTATTCCAAAACTGTAGACCTGCCATATTTTCTGTTCTGTGCTGCTGTCTCCATCCATCTCAAATCTCTGCTTGTTGCCCGTTTGAAGCTGTGTAAATTAAGCTTTGAATAGTCAGAATGCTCGTGTGTGTGTGTGTGTGTGTGTGTGTGTGTGTGTGTGTGTGTGTGTGTGTGTGTGTGTGTGTGTGTGTGTACTTAGAATAGTCTCTATGGACAAGATTTTGCGCTTTACAAATATGTTTTATTATTATTAATATTGTTATCAGTTCCTTGACATGGAATGTTTTAAGAAAAAAAGAAAAAGAAAAAAGGTGATCTTAAAAGACGGAATGTTCTTGGTAAGAGGTTTGTTACGTGGATATTTGAAAGGAAAGTTTGAGAAAGATGGCCATATAAAACTATAGTTTCTTGGTAAGAGGTTGTGTTACATGGGAATCGGAAGCGAAATGTTTTGTAAAACGTGGTCAAAAAAGAAAGAAAAAAGGATTGGTCTTTGCTGAAGTAAATATATAAATGTTTTGTTCGATGGCTCGAAAGACTTCTTAAAATCGATTATCGACACGGCGAGTCAGAAATGAGATCCAAACACGTAATGGTTCAAAAGAAATCGCTTCTTTGTGTGTAACCCTGTGGCGTGAATCAGCCTTGTGATGTAACGATGACACCCTGTGGCGTGAATCAGCCTTGTGTGTAACCCTGTGGCGTGAATCAGCCTTGTGTGTAACGCTGACATCCATTGGCGTGAATCAGCCTTGTGTGTAACGCTGACATCCATTGGCGTGAATCAGCCTTGTGTGTAACGCTGACATCCATTGGCGTGAATCAGCCTTGTGTGTAACGCTGACATCCATTGGCGTGAATCAGCCTTGTGTGTAACGCTGACATCCATTGGCGTGAATCAGCCTTGTGTGTAACGCTGACATCCATTGGCGTGAATCAGCCTTGTGTGTAACGCTGACATCCATTGGCGTGAATCAGCCTCTCTAGCCCTCTCTCTCGTTTCCCGGTGCTAGAAGCTGTCAGCTTCACAGACCTCTGATGGAAGCTCTCTGCTTCACAGACCTCTGATGGAAACTCTCAGCTTCACAGACCTCTGATGGAAGCTCTCAGCTTCACAGACCTCTGATGGAAACTCTCAGCTTCACAGACCTCTGATGGAAACTCTCAGCTTCACAGACCTCTGATGGAAGCTCTCAGCTTCACAGACCTCTGATGGAAGCTCTCAGCTTCACAGACCTCTGATGGAAACTCTCAGCTTCACAGACCTCTGATGGAAACTCTCAGCTTCACAGACCTCTGATGGAAACTCTCAGCTTCACAGACCTCTGATGGAAACTCTCAACTTCACAGACCTCTGATGGAAGCTCTCAGCTTCACAGACCTCGCTGATGGAAAGTCTCAACATCACAGACCTGGCTCTCAGCATATCTAGCCCTCTTTCTGATGGCCCGGTGCAAGAAGCTGTCAGCATCTTTGCCCCCCCCCCTCTCTCCCAGACGCGCTCGTGCAAGCGGCACCGAACATCTCTGGCCCGCTCTCCGATGGGCCAGTGAAAGAGGCACAGAACACCACTGGCCCGTTTTCTAATGGGCCGGTGCAAGAGGCACTGAATACCACTGTTTCTCTCTGTGATGGGCCAGTGCAAGAAGCACTGACCATCACCGGCCCTCTGTCTGCGATGGGCCGGTGCAAGAGGCACAGAACATCACCGGCAAACCGCGATGTGCCGGTGCAAAAGGTACTGAACATCACCGGCAGTCTGTGTGCGATGTGCCGGTGCAAGAAGCACTGAACATCACCGGCCCTCTGTCTGCGATGGGCCGGTGCAAGAGGCACAGAACATCACCGGTACACTGTCATGGGCCGGTGCAAAAGGCACAGAACATCACCGGTACACTGTCATGGGCCGGTGCAAGAGGCACTGGACATGACTGGCCCTGTCTGCAATGGGCCGGTGCAAGAGGCACTGAATCTCACTGTTTCTCTCTGTGATGGGCCGGTGCAAAAGGCACTGAACATCACTGTTTCTTTCTGTGATGGGCCGGTGCAAGAAGCACCGAACATCACCGGCCCTCTCTATGCAACGGGCCGGTACAAGAGGCATAGACCCCCCCCCCCCCCCCCTCTCCGACCCACACCCCACCCTCCGACGGACTGAACCCGATACCTGTGGCATCCTGTCTGTGTCGCGGCCGTGAGCTGACCAGGTGAGACGGCGACAAGGCCCGTGGCAAGCTGACTCCGACAACTGTTGTCTCGGGGACGAGGAGCAAACAGCGAGACGGGTGGTCGTCACGTTGCTGGTCCTCGTTGTCACCGTCATTACACGCTGGAGCATAAAGGTACGGCACTTTTGTGACAGTGAAAGGAGAGCGATGTGGCATTAAGCGATGGGAAGGAAAAGCCTCAGCTCGGTATGACGGTTATGAGCGCCGCAGGGCTGGATCTTTTGGAGCTTGGCATCTTGTCAGACTGGCTTTGACAACACAGACTGACCGTTGATTTATTTATTTATTCATTTATTTATTTTTCCTGCGGCGTTTGCTCCTGGGTGATAGAATTACTTTGTTTCAAACGTTTAATATAATCATAAGTGACAATCAAAAATATATATTGTTTGTTATTTCAAATTACAGCTGTAAAGAGGTTGGTATCGGAATTAAGTCCCTTCTGACAATAAAGTCTATAACTTCAGCGGTTACTGAAGCGCTGCTCCGGCAACATTGTGCTGAAATTCTACAAACATTGGAGATGAAGTGGAAACTCGGTTTGACCACCTGTTGTGGCGCTGTAAGGCAACTCACTGGTTTTGATGTAATCTTCAATTCAGTCACAGGTCGGAGAAACAGAAAAAGCAAGAAGAAGAAGACCCCCCCCACCTCCTTTCTTGATCTCTTCACCCACTCTTTTCCCTCCCTCTCTTCCCCATCTCTTCCTCTCTTCACCTTCCCCCCCTCTCCCCACCCCTTCTTCCTCTCTTCACACTCCCCCTCCCCACCCCTTCTTCCTCTCTTCACCCTCCCCCTCCCCACTCCTTCTTCCTCTCTTCACCCTCCCCCCTCTCCCCACCCCTTCTTCCTCTCTTCACCCCCCTCTCCCCACCCCTTCTTCCTCTCTTCACCCTCCCCCCCTCTCCCCACCCTTTTTCCTCTCTTCACCCCCTTTCCCCCTTCTTCCTCTCTTCACCCTCCCCCCCTCTCCCCACCCCTTCTTCCTCTCTTCACCCCCCTTCCCCCTTCTTCCTCTCTTCACCCTCCCCCCTATTCCCCCCCTTCTTCCTCTCTTCACCTTCCCCCCCCTCTCCCCACCCCTTCTTCCTCTCTTCACCCTCCCCCTCTCCCCACCCCTTCTTCCTCTCTTCACCCTCCCCCTCTCCCGACCCCTTCTTCCTCTCTTCACCCTCCCCCCCTCTCCCACCCGTTCTTCCTCTCTTAACCCTCCCCCCTCTCCCCACCCCTTCTTCCTATCTTCACCCGCCTCTTCCCACCCCTTTTTCCTCTCTTCACCCTCCCCCCCCTCTCCCCACCCCTTCTTCCTCTCTTCACCCGCCTCTTCCCACCCCTTTTTCCTCACTTCACCCCCCCCTCTCCCCACCCCTTCTTCCTCTCTTCACCCGCCTCTTCCCACCCCTTTTTCCTCTCTTCACCCTCCCCCCCTCTCCCCACCCCTTCTTCCTCTCTTCACCCTCCCCCCCCTCTCCTCACCCCTTCTTCTTCTCTTCACCCGCCTCTTCCCACCCCTTTTTCCTCTCATCACCCTCCCCCCCTCTCCCCACCCCTTCTTCCTCTCTTCACCCTCCCCCCCTCTCCCCACCCCTTCTTCCTCTCTTCACCCGCCTCATCCCACCCCGTTTTCCTCTCTTCACCCTCCCCCCTTCTCCCCACCCCTTCTTCCTCTCTTCACCCTCTCCCCTTTCCCCACCCCTTCTTCCTCTCTTCACCCTCCCACCCTCTCCCCACCCCTTCTTCCTCTTCCCCCCCCGTCTCCCCCCTTCTTCCTCTCTTCACCCCCCCCCCCGTGTCCCCCCCCTTCTTCCTCTCTTCACCCTCCCCCCTCTCCCTTCCCTTTTTCCTCTCTTCACCCCGCCTCTCTCTCGTAGGTGGTGAAGTTTTAGACAGTAATGGTTTCTTTCATTCGTATTCTGTTTTGCCACAATTATTTGTATTCTGCTTTGCTGCACTGAGTGTTGCCGTGTTTGTCATCAGGGACAGATCTGTAACAAACCCAATTTGTGCTGAAATCTTTATATTTGTATGATAATTACGTATTGTTATCTCTCCGTCTCTCCACCCCCCCAACTCTCTCTCTCTCTCTCTCTCTCTCTCTCTCTCTCTCTCTCTCTCTCTCTCTCTCTCTGCCCTCTCTCTGCCCTCTCTACTCTGGGAGAAGAAAAACAGCAACAAAAAACAACAACAGTATCTTGTATCTGAATCTTCTTACTTATAGACTGCAAAATCAACACACAAGGGAGTTAATTAGCGCTCGAAAGACGTCACACAAGTAAACAAGAAAAACCCGAGTCACCTACGGTAACTCTCACTTGACATGCGTGTAAATACAATGTACACAAACTCCGCCACAGGTACATCCTCACTGGACGTCTTTCGAGCGCTAATCAAATCCCTGGTGTGTTGATTCTGCACGTGCGCTCTGGGCCTCATTCTGTTTCAGATTTATAGATTGCAAATGTTGTTATTGTTGTTGTTGTTGCTGTTGTTAAAGGGCGTTTCTCAGATATCACTGACAAATACTGGATCACCTCAGCGTTGTGTCTTCTTGCCGCTTCGTTGTTTTATATACAGAGGACTGTAGAAGCAGCCATGCAGACAGCTAGGTCTGTCTAGGGTCACAGCTAGGTCTATCTAGGGTCACAGCTAGGTCTCTCTAAGGTCAGTAACAGCTAGGTCTATCTAGGGTCACAGCTAGGTCTCTCTAAGGTCAGTAACAGCTAGGTCTGTCTAGGGTCACAGCTAGGTCTATCTAGGGTCACAGCTAGGTCTATCTAGGGTCAGTCACAGCTAGGTCTGTCTAGGGTCACAGCTAGGTCTACCTGGGGTCACATCTAGGTCTACCTAGGTCTCCCTAGGGTCACAGCTAAGTCTATCTAGGGTCACAGCTAGGTCTACCTAGGGTCACAGCTAGGTCTACCTAGGGTCACAGCTAGGTCTATCTAGGGTCACAGCTGGGTCTGTCTAGGGTCACAGCTAGGTCTGTCTAGTGTCACAGCTAGTCTGTCTAGGGTCACAGCAAGTCTACCTAGGGTCACAGCTAGGTCTGTCTAGGGTCACATTTGCAGACGATTGCGCCCTATTATTCCTTCGTCAGGGATCTAAGCATAGCGAACCATGGACCCGCCTTAACCAGGTCAGGCCGCGTCACGTGTACAGGTCAGGCCGCGTCAAGTGTACAGGTCATGCCACGTCAGGTGTACAGGTCAGACTGATTGCCACTTGTGTGTTTACGTGTGTGTCATGATTATGCGTTCCGTGTGATTGTAATAGTGGAAGAGTTTTTATTGAAAAAAAGAAAAAAGAGAAAAAAAAAGAAAAAAAGAAAAAAGGATGTGTTCACAGCCGTGTGTTGAATTATTTGAATGTTAATGATATTATTACTCCAACTCAGTAAGGATTTATGCCGAGAGACTCAACAGTTAACCAACTCACATCAATATATCATGATTTATGTACATCGTTCGATCAAGAAATAACTACACAATCCATTTTCCCCCGACATTTCCGAAGCCTTCGATCGAGTGTGGTATAAAGGATTATTGAAAAAATAGAAGCAGTTGGTATAAGAGGCAATTTGGCATCATGGTTTCAAATTTATTCACAAAATCGCAAATAAGCCGTTGTTGTAAAAGGTAAAAAGTCCGAATACAAAACAATACCTTCTGGAGTTCCACAGGGGTCTGTATTAGGCCCCTTGTTATTTCTCATATATATATAAACGACATAACCAAAAGTACTGAATTCATTATAAAACTTTTTGCGGACGACACAAGTGTGTCACTTGCATTGAATGATCCCTACAAAACAGCAGCAATTTTAAATTCTAACTTGGAAAAAATAACAGCAGGGCGAAACAATGGAAAGTTAGTTTTAATGAAGAAAAAAACTGACTTGTTAACATTTAAGAAAGACAACCATCCAGTTTACTCACTGTCATCTGGAAATATTGTTCTCGAAGACAAGGAATGTCACAAACACTTAGGTCTGATTTTTCAAAGTAACTGCAAATGGGAAAAAAATATAAACAGTATCATTAGAAAAGTAACCCTTTTTATTTCATGTTTACGTTCCATTAAGTACAAGCTATGCAGAAAGCCTTGGAAACTATATACAAATCCTTTATATTACCACAGTTTGATTACGCCGACATTGTTTGGGATAACTGTTCTGGAACACTTTCGAATATGCTTGAACATCTGCCTTTGGAAGCTATAAGAATTATTAAAGGAGCTGTTAAAGGAACAAGCCACGAAAAGTTGTATAAAGAATCTGGATTTTGCACAATAAAAAGGAAGACGAAAACGCCACAAGCTATTAATGTTTCACAAAATGATTAATTACCAGTGCCCCAAATACCTGTCTAACTTAGTACCACCTCTAGTTTCCGCAACAAACCCGTATCATCGAAGACGACCCTTCGACATTGACAGGGACAGAGCGGTACGTGCACACACTGACAGGTAAAGAGAGTTACGTGCACACACTGACAGGTACAGAGCGGTACGTGCACACACTGACAGGTAAAGAGCGTTACGTGCACACACTGACAGGTACAGAGCGGTACGTGCACACACTGACAGGTACAGAGCGGTACGTGCGCACACTGACAGGTACAGAGCGGTACGTGCACACACTGACAGGTACAGAGCGGTACGTGCACACACTGACAAGGACAGAGCGGTACGTGCACAGACTGACAGGTAAAGAGCGTTACGTGCGCACACTGACAGGTACAGAGCGGTACGTGCACACACTGACAGGTAAAGAGCGTTACGTGCACACACTGACAGGTACAGAGCGGTACGTGCACACACTGACAGGGAGAGAGCGGTACGTGAACATACTGACAAGGACAGAGCGGTACGTGCACACACGGACAGGTACAGAGCGGTACGTGCACACGCTGACAGGTACAGAGAGTTACGTGCACACACTGACAGGGACAGAGCGTTACGTGTACACACTGACAAGGACAGAGCGTTACGTGTACACACTGACAGGGACTGAACGATACGTGAACACACTGACAGGGACAGAGCGTTACGTGTACACACTGACAGGGACTGAGCGGTACGTGCACACACTGACAGGGACAGAGCGTTACGTGCACACATAGACTTGGACAGAGCGGTACGTGTACACACTGACAGGGACTGGGCGATACGTGTACACACTCACAAGGACAGAGCGCGTTACGTGCACACACTCACAAGGACAGAGAGGTACGTGAACACACTGACAGGGACAGAGCGTTACGTGCACACACTGACAGGGACAAGAAAAAGACGAGGTATCCGTGAAGAGGACAGGATGACTGACACGTGGGGCTGAAGCAGGAGGCTGCAGTTTCGGATAAAGTCCTTTGTCGTGTTGAAGCAGGATGACTGTGACGACAATACAGAGACACAATGCTAGGGGCTGAAAAGAAGACATGCGACAGGAGCTGAAAGCAAGCCAAAGAGGACTTTAATGGCGATGGCTTAGCCGAACTGTTACGGCACTGACTTTGTGATTCTTTTTTTAACTTGAGTAGGAAATGTATGCACCTAGGGTTCCTTTGACAAATGGTGTTCTAAGACACCAGTATTATTCTTGTTGTTGTTGTTGTTGCTGTTGTTGTTGTTGTTGTTGTTGTTGTTGTTGTTGTTGTTGTTGTTGTTGTTCTTCTTCTTCTTCTTCTTCTTCTTCTTCTTCTTCTTCTTCTTCTTCTTCTTCTTCTTCTTCTTCTTCTTCTTCTTCTTCTTCTCCTTCTTCTTCTTCTTCAATAAAGCGTGCTGGTTCAAATCCCAGTTCTTGAAGAAACCTTATCTTCTAGACCTTTTGCTCTATCAGTGCACAGTCCTTTGAGCTACACGAAAAGCCGGGTCACATGCGTTGTACTGTCACGCATTTGAAATATTTAACGGCAGCAGAAGCGTATTACCATGGTAACATTCGACAGAAAATCTCCCATGAACACCCCCCACCCCCACCCCCTCTCATCCAGCCCCCCGCCCAGAGAGAGAGAGAGAGAGAGAGAGAGAGAGAGAGAGAGAGAGAGAGAGAGAGAGAGAGAGAAAAAAAAAAAAAAAAAACTCGAACTCGAAAACTTTATTTTACAAGGATTGTAGTTTCGGTTCACTCAAAAACTAGTCCTTGCTAAGCTACTGATGAGTGGATATCAAATTACAGGCATTATTTATATACATATAAGCATGAAAGAGTGAGTGAAACGTTATACATGAGAATTTCCACACAAACCTAGAGAGAGAGAGAGAGAGAGAGAGAGAGAGAGGGGGAGGGGGGGGGAACTCGAAGTCGAACATAACTCGAAAACCTTAATACTCAAGGATAGCAGCGTTAGGTCCATTTGGACCTATCTAACAGCCAGTCCTTGCTATACTAGAAACACGAATAAATACGACGAGAGAGAGAGAGAGAGAGAGAGAGAGAGAGAGAGAGAGAGAGAGAGAGAGAGAGAGAGAGAGAGAGAGAGATCATTCTGATTATTCTACTATTTTGCGTGTTTCTGTGTCGTCGGCCGTTAGGTTTTTTCTTATAGAGAAATGGACAGGAGACCATCAACGCTCGCAGCGATCTCTGTGCGTGCTGTGGGACACGTGAAGGCGAGACAGCACGAACAAATCTGCACGTGTTGATCGGAAGAAGAAAAACAAAATCTGAACCACGAACGACAGCTAGCGTTGCAAAACAAGATCCAAATGCATACAAGGTTCAAAAGAACGCTTATTATTACGACACAGACACACAATCTGCAAATTTTCGGGGTAATCCCCTTTGTCAAGCTGCAAAACGACAGTTAAACGGTTAAAAACGATGAAAAATGAGATGAGAAGCGAAATAACTTTTTAATTTTTTAATTTTTTAGTTGAACTGTTGTTGTCTTGTGCACTCATGGACAAGATCAAAAATGAGATGAGAAGCGAAATAAGTTATCTTAACAGCTCAACCCAAAAAAGATGTCTCGCTCCTCAGTGTTACGTGTATGCACAGACGAGTGGTTTTGTGGGACTGGGAATTAATGCATTTCCAGGCTTATGTGTACATTATTTTTGTGTACCGTTTTGTGTATATTGATATATACTCGCTCAAGTCAGTTGAGCCATTTGAATCTTGAACCTTATTTTTCATCATTTTTAATCGTTTAACTGTTGCTTAAGTGTCGTTTTATAGCTTGACAAAGGGGATTACCGACAATTTGCAGACTGTAAGTGATTGGGAATTGTTGAAGAACAGCCCTTTAGCCTGTCAAGTTCTGGAGTTGAACCCTTTGCCTTCGTCTATACAGTCCAGTGCGTTTTCCGCTGGGTGAAGCGGCTCTCTAGCTGCTGACTTTCCCATGGAAAACCTCCCCAGCCCGAATAGTTTTTTTAAGGGGTGAGTGGAGCAGAAGATTAGCACGCTTATGACTAGATTGGTAGTGAGCGCATTACACAAGGAAGGACTATGGCTGGCCATTACCATCATCATTCCACTATCTATCCACTGCTGCGCATGCTGATTTTGCGCATGATTTGAAAGCGGATTTATGACACGTAAGTGAACTGGCCTAGCATAATCATACAGACATTGAAACTCCGTAACATTCAGGCAAACGAAAGGGGCAAGGTGGGTAGGCGTGGTGGGGGGGTGGGGGTCGGGGTGAAGTCGGTAGAAAGAAAGAAAAAAGAAAAGAAAAAGAAAAGAAAAAGAAAAGGACTGAGTAAGGACTATGCTTGGCCATTACCACCATCATTCCACTATATATTCAGTGCTGCACTTTGCTGATTTGCGCATGGTTTAAAAAGCGGATTCATGACCACGTACACGAACTAGCCAAGCATATAATCATACAGACGTTGAAACTCCGTAGCAGTCGCTCAAACAGAGGGGCGATCGGGGTGGGGGGGGGGGGGGGGAGGGACGGGGGGGGAGGGGGGGGTAAACAGAGGGGCGATCGGGGTGGGGGGGGGGGGAGGGACGGGGGGGGAGGGGGGTAGAGGAGGAGTCGGGGAGGGGAGGGGATGAAGTCGACAGAAAAAGAAAAAAATCAGGAACGTCGGCTTTATTTTAGTGTGAAACAAATCGACCCCAAGAGCCAATGTCCACTGGATTCGCTCCATGATACAGAGTGTACGTTTACAAGCGAATCACGTGGAAATTTCCCTCGGGTCTTTGGCTGTTGTTAGCGCGTCGGACTAGACCTCACGCGAGGGACACGCTCCGTACAGAGGCGGAGAAAGAAGGAAGCGGGCACAGATTTACTGCAGTGGGATATATAAGCCGAATTAGTTTTGCTCCCTATGTCCTTCACGGCCAAGCCTCAACTTGGGGTGCCAGTACAGGCTGCTGAGGAGAAAAGCAGCAATAGGTAACACTCAAATAAGCATACTGCTTTTGTGTTTCCTGTACTTATTTTGTTAAACTTATGATTACGATGAATGAATACAATTTTGTTTAAACCAAAAGCAGCAAGTTAGTTACTACCTAACACACACACACACACACACACACACACACACACACACACACACACACACACACACACACACACACACACACACACACACAAACACACACATACACACACACACACACACAAACACACACAAACACACACATACAAAACCAGAACAAAAGACAAAAACGAAAAGACAAACAAACAAAAACAACAACAACAACAACAAAAAAACAGCAAAATAATCTGAACGAAGTTGGTTGCTTGCGATCTAATACAGGATCAAAATACACAATTGTGTCCAAAGAACGACGATGATGATAATGATGATGATGATGATGATGATGATGATGATATCCATATTCATAACGCGTGTTTCCATTAACTTGAACGCTCAGTGCTTTGAAAGGAGAGAAAGTCAAAATACGAAGATATTAGACATAATTAGGATAAAATATTTAGATAATAAGGATAAATTATTTAGGATAAATAAAAAATGCTCTTTATCCTCGTAAGGTTACACGGTGCACAGCGAGTAGGTTATTCAGAAACCAGGCGGCTTTTGAGACGTCTGCGGAACGCTGAAGAGGAGTCTGGCTCCTTGATTGTTTGTGGTAGGGTGTTTCAGAACTTGGGGGCAGAGTTAGAAAGAGCTCTGGAACCACTGCTTTTGGGTGCGTTTTTCAACAGCGCTTGGAATCCGTAGGCGTGGCTGCCATGATGAGCGAAGGGATCGTGAAGGAATGAGTTCCAGAAGTACTCCGGCACCGTAACACCGTAGCATTTGTACGCCAAAGCCATGATTTTATAATTGGCAGTCTCACTGCCAACCAGTGCAGTTTTTTCCAGATAGGAGTTGTGTGTTCTCTCTTCCGTAAGCGAGTGAGGAGTTTTGTGTTCTGTCTTCCGTAAACGAGTGACAATCCTTGCAGCCGTGTTTTGGACTAGATGGAGGCATCTAGCTTGTTGACAAGGAAGCTGGAAGAATGTCAGCTAGGCTAGGGAAACCTGGTATCGTCGACCATCCCGTCTAATTTATCGATACCAGGATGTACCTCTGGTAGAATTGATTGACCCTATATCTACAACGTACGTCATGTGAGAGCTACCGTAGATGACTCAGGTCTTTCTTGTTGTACTTGTGTGATGTCTTTCGAGCGCTAATTAACTCCCTTGTATGTTGATTCCAGATTAAAGAAAAACACGTATAAATAAAATATAAAGAAGAAAAAGGAATAGGCAAGAACAATAATACTAATAAAGATTAATCGAATTCATAATCATGAAAACGAAAGTGATTTGTGTTATGCAGACGTAGTGCGGCTGTATGAAACTGCTTCGGACAGAGAGGAGGTTGAGGTGTTGGAGGATAAGGAAAAACGAATGGGATACTGCGATATGGGTTCATTTGTAAACACCCGCCCTCTCCAGTTTTTTCGCCGAACACATCGCTATAGAGCGTTTATTCAGTAGCATGCATCAGTTCACTACAACTGACATCTCGCCCAGATTTGAGTGACAGGTCACGATTAGCCAATCAGCTCGCACA
>OY757549.1:2437046-2466947 GCA_963584105.1 Alviniconcha strummeri
GTGTGAGTGCGTGCGTGCGTGTGTCCGTGCGTGTGTGTATGTGTGTGTGTGTTTGTGTGTGTGTGTATGCGTGAGTGCGTGCGTGCATGTGTGTGTGTGTTGCATGTGTAATTTTGTGTGTGTGTGTGTGTGTGTGTGTGTGTGTGTGTGCGCGCGCGCGCAAGGGTATGTGCGTGTGTGTTGTTTTGTTGGTGCAGATGGATGTATACCTCTAACTATTCTAGTTGATGTATATCAGTGCTGTTGAGACACTTTCCTTGTTGAAGAACTTGGTGAATAAACAATATGAATGAGAGCCGTTTTGATGTTTCATTAATTGCGAGGGACAAAGTCACAAGACAGTGTCCACAGACAATAACATCTGAAGCGAAATGAGAGCCGAAGCGGTTTCGAACCGAGGTCCCTCTGTATAGCAATCTAACGCCTCACCGCTCGTGTATGATGCATTGAGGTTGACATGTGTGTCTCTTTGCACGAGTCAAAAAATGAAACCGACGAATACCCTACAGCTATTTGAATGGAAGCGTCTATGTAGGTGTACGCTGATAGAAGCTGACAAAAGTGAGCATTTGAAAGTGTAGTTTTAATTCCTTTTTAAATTATATTTTTTATTAGTCTTTTGCCGTTTTCAGGCCGTTTATATATAAAGACATATCTCTCACAATATATATATATACTGTTATTAGAATCATTTTAAACTCAGCACCGAGTGCAATAATATAAATAGAGTGAAAAGCTTCAAATAGAACAAAGAAAAAGAAGCGGCGGAGAGGAGACCAAAAAACAAAAACAAAAGAGAGAGAGAGAGAGAGAGAGAGAGAGAGAGAGAGAGAGAGAGAGAGAGAGAGAGAGAGAGAGAGAGAGAGAGAGAGAGAGAGAGAGAGACAGACAGACAGACAGACAGACAGACAGACAGACAGACAGACAGACAGACAGACAGACAGACAGACAGACAGAGGGACAGACAGAGGGACAGACAGACAGACAGATAGACAGAGACAGACAGACAGACAGACAGACAGACAGACAGACAGACAGAGAAAGAATGTGCAAGCGTGCGTGCCTGCATGTGTGTGTGTGTGTGTGTGTGTGTGTGTGTGTGTGTGTGTGTGTGTGTGTGTGTGTGTGTGTGTGTGTGTGTGTGTGTGTGTGTGTGTGTGCGTGTGTGTGTATGCGCGCGCGTTCGTGTGTGTGTGTGTGTGTGTGTGTGTGTGTGTGTGTGTGTGTGTGTGTGTGTGTGTGTTTGAGAGACAGACAGGCAGACAGACAGGCAGAGACTGAGACAGAGAGACACTGACAGCTGTAAACATGTCTTCTTGCTAGTCACATCGCGGTAAGAATAGCGTGTTGGACACGTCGATGTAAACAAGTTACTGCGTGAACTGGTCACTGTAAACAGGTTACCGCGTCAACTGGTTACAGTAAACACGTTACCTCGTTAACTGGTCTCTGTAAACACATTACTGTGTCAACTGGTCACTGTAAACACGTAACCGAGTCAACTGGTCACTATAAGCACGTTACTGTGTCAACTGGTCACCGTAAACACGTTACTGTGTCAACTGGTTACAGTAAACACTTTACTGTGTCAACTGTCACTGTAAATACGTTACTGTTTGTGTTGTTTTAAAGAGCCTATTGCGTCAGATGGTTGCGTCGCTCTAATCATCTTACTGTGTCAACTGTTTGCGTTGTTGTAAACATGCTACTGCGTCAGATGGTTGCGTCGCTGTAAACACGTTACCGTGTCAACTGGTTGCGTCTTTGTAACGACGTCTTTGTGTCAACAGGTTGTGTCGCTGTAAACACGTGACTGTGTCAGTTGATCACTGTAAACAGGCTAATGTAAACACGTTTTCCGCTATCTGGCTGTGTCGTTGTAAACACGAAGTTACGGTGTCAACGGTCTCTATAAACACGTTACTGCGTCATTTGCCTTTGTCTCTGTAAACGCGTTACTGTGCCAACTTGTCGCTGTAAACGCATTACTGTGTCAACCGGTCGCTATAAACACGTTACTGTGTCATTTGCCTTTGTCGCTGTAAACGCGTTACTGTGTCAGCTTGTCGCTGTAAACGCGTTACTGTGTCAACCTGTGGCAGTAAACACCTTACTGTGTCAACCGGTCGCTGTAAACGCGTTACTGTGTCAACCGGTCGCTGTAAACGCGTTACTGTGTCAACCGGTCGCTGTAAACGCGTTACTGTGACAACCGGTCGCTGTAAACGCGTTACTGTGTCAACCGGTCGCTGTAAACGCGTTACTGTGTCAACCGGTCGCTGTAAACGCGTTACTGTGACAACCGGTCGCTGTAAACGCGTTACTGTGTCAACCGGTCGCTGTAAACGCGTTACTGTGTTATGTTTTCACGTCGCTGTAAATATGTCTCTGTCAACTGGCTGCCTTGTAGTACTGTCATCATGTCTCGTAAACAGGTTACTGTGTCATTTTATCGCTTAAACAGGTTACTGTGTCATTTTATCGCGTAAACAAGTTACTGTGTCCACAGGTCACATGGCTGAAAACACTTTTCTGGGTCATCTGGTCACGTTCAGTAGACAGGTTATCCCGTCACCTTGTCGCTTCGCTATGAGCACACAACACATTAGAATACCATGTTTGCTACTGTAATCTGGCATTTACAAATGTGTCTATGTCTCAAGCCACTTCCCGCCAGATCCGCTCTTCTGCGGACACCCGAGTGTTCACAGTACCATCTCTCTGCACTAGGTCCAGTGGTCAGCGCTCTTTCTCTTACCAGGCTCGAACTACCTGGAACCATCATTAACTCCCTGTTTCTTTCCATCATGCTACCTCAGCCAGTTCTTTCAAATCTGCCTTGAAACCTTTCTCTTTTTCTTTTCCTCATTCCATTGCTTTGTGTGTGTGTGTGTGTGTGTGTGTGTGTGTGTGTGTGTGTGTGTGTGTGTGTGTGTGTGTGTGTGTGTGTGTGTGTTTGAGTGTGTGTGTGTGTGTGTGTGTGTGTGTGTGTGTGTGTTTGGATGTGTGCGTGTGTGTGTATGTGTGTGTGTGTGTGTGTGTGTGTGTGTGTGTGTGTGTGTGTGTGTGTGTGTGTACGTGTACGTGTGTGTGTGTGTGTGCATTTTAATCTATCTTTTTTCTCAATATATATGTGCGTGCGCTTAGGGTCAGAACGGTAAAGTGTTGTTAGTATTATCTTTATTATTATTATTTCAAATAATGACCAAAATATCAGTATGTAGTCCACAACACCAAGATTCACAGTGCCAGAGTGTATAAGCAAAATCCATCATATCAATTTGTACAACAACGCAACATGCACTGGAGAAAGACAGCAACACCTAACATAGTTATTTGGTTCGTTGTCTTATAAATACCTGTTTTATATTACTGCGATGTATTAAGTAGTAATATGCCTTCTTATGCTGTGTGATTGTGTGTGTATGATATTATGTTAGTAAATCTAATTTAGTAATTCATATATATATACATGTATGTAAATAAGCGCGTTGAGCTCGCTCAGCCGGGAATAACGCTATAGAAAATTATTTATGTGTTGTTATTGTTATCATTATTATTATTATCATTATTACATGTCAGTATGTAAAACAATTAGAAAGATTCTGACGAATCAGAGCAATGGAAATTACGAACAAAACCTAGACATCTCAGTATGTAAAGCACTCCAAGATTCACAGAATGGAGATACCTACGCAGTTTTCTTCGTAATGCTTTCGTTGTTGTTATTGTAGCACTGTTGTTTTCGTATTTGATGATGACGACGACGACGATGGCGGTGATGATGATGGTGATGATGATAATGATGATGATGATGATGATGATGATGATGATGATGATGATGATGATGATGATGATGATGATGGCGGCGGCGACGACGGTGATGAAGGCGATAACGATGATGACGACGACGACGACGATGATGATATTGATAATGATGATGATGATGCATGGCAATGATTAAGATGATGATTAATAATTGAATGAACATATTAGAGGAAAACTACTTTGAAATTTGCTACAAACTGTTTATTAGTCATATTGCATATATGCGTTTGTACTTACCTAAATACGACAACTGAGAACGTGGCATGGACAAAATAACAGTACGTTATAAACGGCGACTGTGAACGTGATCTGGACAAAATAACAGTACGTTATAAACGGCGACTGTTAACGTGATGTGGACAAAATAACAGTACCTTATAAACGGCGACTGTCTTGTGGCGTGTTAGCATTACGCTATGAATAGCGCAGCGTTATGGACAAAATAACAAGAACAGTCTAAAATTAGAAGTAAAAAGCAGCCCTTTGATCCTCACAACAGGAAATGACCTATACATTTTAAAAATATGAATCTGCATACATTTCGAAAGCTACCACTGTGTGTGTTACCTCCATCAACCAGCCCTCGCAGCCATCGCCCGTTCAACCCAAATGAGCCACCAGTGAAGGCTAGAAACTGAAGCAATTTGTATTTAACGCCTAGACATATATGTATATAATTATAAGGAAAATTGCAATGAAGAAGAATCTAAACCAGAGCTGACATCACCAGAGTTCAAAATTGAAGAGAGAAAAAAAGGGCTCAGAATAAAATTTGTTGCTTTGAAAAAGACATCTTTGCGGAAAAATCGAAACATTGCCATGGCTTGTTCTTCCGGTTACACCGAAAGGCGTTCCTTCCTCACCTCTTTGCGTAGGTTGCAATGAAGACTAAGGAGGCTCAAATGTACGTGAGCTGGTTTGTCCTAGCGGAAAGGAGTTAGGCTGGTGATTCAGCAGAAAGGCCCTATGTTATGCGACAGAAGAGAACCGTATGACATACCAGAATCCGATAGTCAGTATAAAATACTGCACCATCTTTTCCCCTATGTCCTTTTAATGAACATTAAATCGAAAAGAACTGTTTATGCCACAATGAAAAACAAAAACAAAAATACAATTCTCTGGAACAAGAAGAATAACGTGGAAAAGCATTAAACTTTTAGAAAAGACCACACAGAGAACAGCTGAAGAAACATTTTCAGAAAATCAGAGGACTTAAAGATTAAACTTGTTGAAATCAGAATCAAGACAATTGAAGGTGTCCTCGCTACGAATTAGAGCTAGGTGGAATCGGAAGGTGAGAGTATCAGAATACTTTTCTAGTATTATTTAGAGAGGGAAAAATGATAGTAAGCAAATGAACAGACTCGATAATAACATAGCAATGTAAATGGAAATCAGCAGTGAAGTTGGTAAATTTTATCAAAACATTGTATGAAACAATTCCTGATTCTAAGTAACTATTTCGGTTTCCCTTTATTAATACATGATCTGAGAAGACTGATCCCGTCTCAGTCGTGTCTTACTTGCATGTTCAATTGACCGCGTATTTAAGTACGAGAACTGTAAGCACCAAATAAATTTCTTCTTAATGTAAACTGCATAGATTCCAAACTTTAATGCTAGGACAGATCCGCCCTGTGACCAAGAGAGACTGAATGGCATGTAATGAATAAACGAGAAACTATTAAAACTTCGCGTGGGCATTATGAATGCAAGCTATATGACCGAGAGAGACTGAATGTCGTGTAGTAAATGAACGAAGAAACTATTAAAGCTTGGCACTGGCATTATGAATGCAACTTCTTGATCTATATTACTTCCGTAGACGACATCCAGAAATTCCAAAGAAATCAGCCGGCTTTTATCAGCTAAATGTCACAAATTCCTCGTGGCAAAAATTAATCGTGTCGTCTGCCGACCTGAAAAGATGAGGTGAGGCGATTGGCCGGTCAGGAAGCTAGTTTACTCGTTCTAAACGCTAGGGGGTTCGGTGAATGATGAGCTAAATCTGCGTAGCGTTCTTTAGTACATTCTTTAGTAACATTTCGGTAACTGCCCGCGCAGAGTTTGCATTAAAGGTGAACGCCCAATTCAGACAAGGCTGTGTATACGAGCAACAGATGTTGACAGAACTAGCATATAACCTTGGCTACGGTCCACAGAAAATATAGGAATAAATACAGATTCTGTATGGTGGTTCAAAATTATATACTCAGCAAATTCAGCAGCATTACCAATTCCAATTCAGCAGCAGATCAAGGTATTTTAGTCTACGTCAGCAGTCGATCAAGGTATTTTAGTCTATGTACATAAATATACTCTGATACAACACACCTGGGATGGTACTGCAAAATAAGGATTCTGGGATATAAAGCTAACAGGCCTTTAAAGCTAACGATTTAAAGATATTTTGTGCTTAAAGGATTCGTCCAATGTCCGGAACTTTGCCGTTCCAATTTCTGCATTCCCGATTTATTCACAACCTCAAACAGAACGAGGCCCAGAGCGCCAGTACAGTATTAACAAACAAGGGAGTTAATTAGCACTCGAAAGACATCACGCTAACACAACAACAAAGACCTCAGACGCCTAAGGTAACTCGACCTGGCATGCCAGTAAAGACAAGGTTCACTTGGCATACAAGTAAATATGTTTCACCTGGCATGCGATGTACCTCCGAGTTTATGCACCTTGCATTTACTCGCATGCCAGGTGAGAGTTACCGTACGTGACTCACGTCTTTGTTGTGTTTGTGTGACGTCTTTCCAGCGCTGATTAACTCCCTTGTTTGTTGATCCCGCTTCATTCAGCTTTATTTTCCCTCAATACTCTTCCAGCGGAAGACGACGTGTGTCGGCAACAGGGAAGCCAAGTCTTCTTGAGACTTAACTAATTTGGTTCTGCCCTAATAATAATGGACCATTCTTATGGAAATTCCTGACGGAGGCCACGTCGGATCATGAGATCGAAATCAAGATCAGGCACAGTAATGGCCGGAAGTTATTCTTAATGACCCAGGTCACGGCGGGTCATGAGATCGAGTCCGTTCTCTATTTACTTTGAAATTACCGTGGTCCTCCGTCTCGTCGAATCTTACTCTACCACTCCTTTTTCCTCTCGTACCAGAAAGGAAATAATTATGTAAAAAGGTATTTTTATGGTTACACTTTGGAATTCCAAAAAACGAAGAGGGACACAGCAGTACTGGCGTGCACTTAACGTGTCTTCGTCGGCCTTTGTGATTTCGCAGCCAGTTTTGTGTTGTCCTCTTCAAAAGAATGTTGTCTATTTATTTATTTATTTATTTATAAGTGCTGTTTCGTGAATTACATTACAGATATCCATCTTAACATTTTGAAAGTGTTGATCTTGCGTCTGATTCTGCTTTCGTGACACAGGCCATTAATTTATGCGAAGAAAACTAGGAGAAACATTTATGACGCTGGCAGAAACACGAGCTAGGCCAGACGTTAGACTGGCACGGTTCTAGACATTCAGCCAAGCACCTTTTTCAGGCTCGGAGTGCACAAGCGCTCGCTCGGTCAGACGTTAGGCTGGCACGGTTCTAGACATTCAGCCAAGCACCTTTTTCAGGCTCGGAGTGCACAAGCGCTTGCTTGGTCAGACGTTAGACTGGCACGGTTCTAGACATTCAGCCAAGCACCTTTTTCACGCTCGGAGTGCACAAGCGCTCGTTGGTCAGACGTTAGACTGGCACGGTTCTAGACATTCAGCCAAGCACCTTTTTCAGACGTGGAGTGTACAAGCGCTCGCTTGGTCAGACGTTAGACTGGCACGGTTCTAGACATTCAGCCAAGCACCTTTTTCAGGCGTGGAGTGCACAAGCGCTCGCTTGGTCAGAGGTCTTTTTCTTATCCTGCACCGTCCGCATGGAGACTATGCCTAGCAATGTTAACTGCTTATGCATGGCACAGATCTTCTCTAAAATCTCACCTCTTCAACTTGTCCTACTGATTTTGTGTGCGTGCGTGCGTGCGTGCGTGCGTGCGTGCGTGCGTATGTGTGTGTGTGTGTGTGTGTGTGTGTGTGTGTGTGTGTGTGTGTGTGTGTGTGTGTGTGTGTGTGTGTGTGTGTGTGTGTGTGTGTGTGTGTGTGTGTGTGTGTGTGCTTTCTTACGTAGCTCCATGTTCTAATAGTTACCCAGCGCTCAGGACTGTCACGCCACCCATCGCATCTCGCTGGGACCCCCCCTCTCCCCTCCCCTCCCCCCCCCCCCCTCTCTCGTTTTTATTATTTTATTTTTATTCACCCGATACACCACCTACATCATCGAAAATATGCAACCTTATTTTGTTTTCTGTGTCAACACCCACACCATCGAAAATAACTTCGCCCTTCCACTGCGTGGAAAATTGGCCGAAGCGTGTATTTTGACACTGATCTATACATTAGCAACATTTCGCTAGTGGCCCTTAACGGGAGACACGTTGGCATGCACAGGCAAACGCCACCACACTTGCCAGCGAAGAGTCGTTCACAGCAGCTTACGGACTCAACGTTAGTTAGCTGTTGGATTTAAGCCGCATACGGTAAAGTCAGGACGAATGACACGTTCCAAAATTACTTACACCAGGTCAAACCACGTCAATGAATCAGAATTATGAGCTGTCTCACCATTATTGACATGACACAGTCAACAGCAACATCAACCAAGTAAAAAACGGTCAATATAAAGGGAACACATCACAGTCAATAGCAAAATCAACCAAGTCAAAAACGGTCAATGTAACGGGCACACAATACATTTTACACTAAGCACAATTAAGTCAGAAACAGTCAATATATCGGGCACACAACACAGTCAACAGCAACATCAACCAAGTCAAAAACGGTCATTATAACTGGCACACAACAGTCCACAGCATCTGCAACCAAGTCAAAAACGGTCAACATAACTGACACACAATACATTTTACACAAGCACAATTAAGTCAAAAAGGGTCAATATAATGGGCGCACCACAATATTTACAGTTCATTTAATTGCAGCTGACTCAGCGGTAGGACCTGCAAACAATACGCATTTCGTGTACTCTCCGGAAGCGAGAAAATCTTTATAATCACAATCATGTCCATTGCAAGACACAGTCTTCCACTTGACTGTTTGTATTTCACGGCCACGAAACATGGGAATTATATCAATCTTTTGTGACGACGAGCAGTGTGACCTGTTTTATTCTGGGTCAAACCTAATGCAGTTCGCCAAATCTAACGCAGTTCTCCAAACCTAACGCAGTTCGCCAAACTAACGCAGTTCGCCAACGCAGCTAGCCAAACCTGACGCAGTTCGCCAAACCTGACGCAGGTCGCCAAACCTAACGCAGCTTGCCAAACCCAACGCAGTTCGCCAGACCTAACGCAGTTAGCCAAACCTAACGCAGTTCGCCAAACCTAACACAGCTAGTCAAATCTAACGCAGTTAGCCAAACCTAAGACAGTTAAAAAGCAGTGAGATGATCTGGAGAAGAAAAAAAGAAGAAAAAAAGAAAGAAAAAAAAAGAAGAAGAAGAAGATAAATGTACCGGGAAGGGACAAAATAGAACAATGAAGAAATTCCTGGCAGTGAGCGAAGCATGCATGTCCATATTCTGACATACACCAAGCTTTAAAGGGAGAACATTTGTCAGCTTTGGGTTCACAGTAGAAAGGGCCTTAATTTCTTCGTCCGCAGTACCCATCGCAGCTAGTTTAATACGATGCAATACAATACAGTAATACTTTATTAATCCTTAAACAGGAAATTCAGTTGTCCGCCTTTGGCAATGAATAAAAAGTATAGAAAAAAGACGTAGGGCCTAGGTCTTGACGGTCGGGAAGCTGTACCACGTCATTCGCAAGGAATTGATTCATCCCTGTGTTGCAGTTTACGCTTATTCACTTTGACGATAGTTTTGCTCTTGCCGATCTGCTGAATCTAGCGTTATCTACATGAACGTAAGGTTACTTGGAAGAGAAACGGAGAAGAGACATTCCACTGTCGCGTTTGTTTCACTCTATCGCATCCATTTTTTCAGCTGATGGTTTTCTCTTTTCACTGAGTGAAATCTTCTTCTACTTCCTTTTTTTCTTTTTTTTCTTTTTTTCTTTTTTATCTCTACCTGTTTCCTGCTCCTCATTAGCACCCATCGATAAAGCAAAAATACCAAACAGCAAGAAAACAATATCAACATTGAGCGATTTCCCCCCCTTTTGTACACCGAGCTGACGCACTTGTACTTCGACCTTTGCTCTGATTGGTCAACGCACGAATCATTGAATGGTGATTGGTTCACAAATCACAGGATCGACTCGGAGAAAACCGGGTTCACCGGAACCAGTTCGTCTTTCCTCGCCGCCCAATCTCACGCTATGACAGCTGCAAAACTCCAGTTTCCTCCGGAAGCTAAGCTTTCATATTGGCCGGCGACAAGGAACTCATTTGCGCGGAGCGATATATAGTGAATTAATTCCTACACTGGGGCTGGCCTCATCACGAGCTTAGAGCGCCCCCTAGCTGTGGCCCGACGCCCAGCGCATTCCGCGGGTCTATTTGATCCTATTAGGACCATTTTTCTTCAATTGCCGTCTTCTGGGGAAAAGTATCAGACCAGGGGAGAGAAGCGGAGGAACTCTTAACCGTCACTGGGGATGTCAAGTGTCGCCTGCCGATAAGGGGAGGGAATTAGCCCAGATGGGACGACAACTCGGGACGGTCATGGCACGTAGAAAGTATTACGGGACGTCTTGAGTTTCGGATTTCTTTTTTTTTTTTTTTTTTTTTTTTTTTATCTTATCTTTCTTCCCGTGAAGAAATTTGTTCCGGCTTGCGTCTGTTTTTAGATACAATTGATGGATGCCATGAAAATCTGGCCCTGGCAGAGTTTGCCTAAATCGATTTGTTCTTTTGCACTGCAAGCATGCCAGTGGTTTGGCAATGATGCATCGTGTGGCAAAACGGCTGACTGCTTGAGGGAAATATTGCTTCCGATGTCAGCAAGTGTACAGCCGTGCTAGAAAAAAGCATCAGAGTGTTAACAACTTTGGCAGCACGAAAACCTCCATTGTTTAATCATTGTGTAAAAATCTTTAAAGGAGTTGGGGGTGGGGGCCAACAATGTGGGAAGTTGTGCGCCTCTGTCATCGACTTAGAAGAACTCGAAGGAATTTCTTACTTTTTAATTAAAGTCTTTTCGCTTAAGTGATAATAGATTGATCTTACAATTATCAAAGATAACAAACTATGTCAACAGGTCCCCCCACACACACACACATACACGCACGCACGCGCGCGCGCGCGCGCGCACACACACACACACACAACAAAAAACAATTACAGTCGCAATAACAAACATACATTTATATATGCATGCATTAGAAGAAGGAAGCGTTCCCTTTCACAATTTGTGACCTGACAACAAGGGGCGTGAGCTGCAGAAATAGAACGTCTGAGCGTGGCCCACGAATACTATGTACCATAAACGTAATAATTTTCACCAGCACCTTGCGAGTAATTTGATATCGTTGGATTCCAACAGAAGGATAGTGAGATGATTGTCGTGAACCGAGGGGCAATTTTCCAAGGACTGGTAACCACAAACTCAGTTCTGCAAAACTACCCTCTCAGTTCTGCACAATAACATCAACGTAGAGCGAAAGCATGAATGCCTATGTTTTGGACTAAATGACTGCAAGAATACTGAGTTTACATTCTACTCTCAGTTAATATTGCCTTCCTGGGTATCGAAGAGCTTAACGAGTACCTTTTGCACGCGATGGCATTCAGGGAAACAGACCGACACATGGTGCCAGTGTTGAGTCCTAGCCTTCCCTCAAACATTTCCCGTGCTGCCTTTTTTGAAAAACAAACAAACAAACAAACAAACAAAAAACAACAACAACAAAAAAAACAACAACAAAAAAAAAAACAACCCAACAACAACTGTAGAACTAACACGATCGGCAGGCAATTAATTGTACTGCATTAATTGTAGTAACTACCACTGCTGCTCCTGTTACTAGTTCTACCACCACGACCACCACAACTCTTGTACAACTTCTGTAGGGGCTTCTCCATCCTCTACCGTTGCTACTGCTACTACTGATGCTACTACTGCTGCAGCTGCTGATTATCTACTGCGGCTGTTCCGTCTGCTACTGATGCTACTTCTACCAACTGCCACTGCTGCTATCACTGAAAATTTTGCTTCTTCTGCTGCTCGGCTTACATTCATTCATTCATTCATTCATTCTCTCTTTCTCTCTCCCTCCCCCCCTCTCTCTCTTGCTGCTACCTGCTGCTTCTACAACCACTATAATTTCACGCATAGGGACATTGAGAGCGCAGAAATACAATTCCCATCAGTTGAGAACACAGAGCTGACCAAATATTGAAGAAAAAAAGAAGAAAAAAGTCAGTTTAATGCCTAGAGTTGGCCGGAATAATATAGCCACGCATGCGCGTTGCCCACTGCCAGGAATTTCTCCTTTGTCCTAATTTCGACCTTCCCGGTCCATTCACCTTCATTTCTTTCCAGATCCTCTCCATATATATATTGTAGGAATCAGTCAAGCCGACCGAGCAGGCCTTGAAAAATCCCCAAGATGGGCGAAAATAATAGTAAAATGTTTCCAATACAAGACATGCTTGACTTTGTTATACTCTCTCTCTCTCTGTTATTTTAATAATGGTTGTGTGAACCGTGTTTTTATCCCACATTCAGCTGTAAGAAATAACCCCCCGAGGAAGGCAGTCTGCCAAAAATTTGGGAATTGTATGCCAACTTGTTGTTTTACTTTGATTTTGTCAATTATATATATATATAAAATCTTATAAAAATAAAATAAAAACAACAAATTGACAAAAAAAAAAAAAGTTCCCAAATTTTCGGCATAACTGTATAACACACTTATCTATGTATATATACACACTCATCTGCCATGGCTAGGCCACAAGTGGTGTATTTGCCATTTCCCGACCGTTTCTGCGGCTTTAGCCCGTTGACAAGGCATGCGTCGGCCCGCCGGGGGCGGAGTCGCCAACTAATTGTGGACAAACAATTATGAAGACCTGATTCGCAGCCATCACGCTGGCTCCGGGACAGCCGCACGGAGACAGTTTAACCCCAGGGGATGATTGGAGGGAATAATTGGCAGCAGAAAATGGCACTGGGGCGCGTATATACCTTTAATTTAGCGATCGGATTTCATACGTAGAATAGTGCTTAGAGTTCGGTTAGTGGCTAATCGATTTTTACCATACAAACTGGAAATAGCAACGATGTAGTATTGATATCGTTTCTCTGATTTGAAACTTTGGCCTTAATTCATCTAAAGACGGAAAGTTCAGTTTAAAAACATATTCCGGTTTCTTTGTTGTTCCTTATTTGTGTAAATAACGTGGACAGTAGATCGCTGTCTTGTCTGCTTATTTAATGTCTTCCTTTTGGCTTTTAGAGAGCATGATTATGCCTCTCTTATTGCTTCATGCTGCATCATGTTTTGTTTTGGGTAAAATGATGATGGTGGTAAACTGCATTGCAACTATACTTTCCCTTTCCAAAATGTATAATTGTCGGATATTGACCAGATACCACCACGAGAGAGAGAGAGAGAGAGAGAGAGAGAGAGAGAGAGAGAGAGAGAGAGAGAGAGAGAGAGAGAGAGAGAGAGAGAGAGAGAGAGAGAGAGAGAGAGAGAGAGAGAGAGAGAGAGAGAGAGAGAGAGAGAGTCCTTTGTGGGCTTACAAGCCCATTACAAGAACAAACAAGCAAACAAACAAAAAACACAACAACAACAACAACGACAACCAAAAACTGGGTTTGGAGAAAGTAATACACCATAACAACGGAAAGTGTGTTTGAGAAAAACTGACATGTCATACACGTCGGACTACAGTGAAATCAATGTCAGCGGTATTCAAATTCTTCACAATCCACCGAGCCGACACAGTCTATTTCTCAGCAAGATAAAATGGAATCAGGTCCACCAGGGTCAGAAAACGTGAAACAACTCAGTACACCATTTCCAAACTGACTCAAACAAGGCCGAATATGGCAGCGCCCCTGCAGGGAGACACGGCACGTGAAAAAGTGAATTCACAACAGTTTTCACGTGCTGAGTCTCGATACTTAGGCGCTGTAGGCAAAGCTTGTTTGGTGCCTCGTCGCTTAAAATCGGAATACCTGATAGTGCCATTTCTCAAGGCAACTCTTCAGTCAGTGTCTGGGTCAGGGAAATCGTGACTTTTAGGATTCCAGTCTTGGAGGAAAGGAGTGTTGAAAGGAAGTTGATCTTTCCGTTGGTTTCTTCTAGAAAGGAGTTTACATGTTTATAAAGGAATACGGTTTGACAAGCCTAATGTTGGGTTGTCCTTTGTTCCTCGCAGAGTGGACCTTATGCAGCATACAGCGAACATTCACTTTCTGGTATGTCCATTTCAGAATGGACTCTGTGCAGCGTTGGGCAAATGTTCACCTTTACCTATGTCCATACTAGAATGGACTTTAAGCAGCAGTGGGCGAACGTTTACCTTCCCTTTTGTCCCTTTTAGAATGGACTTTATGCATCGTTAGGCAATTGTTCACCTTCTCGTTTGTCCCCTTTAGAATGGACTTTAAGCAGCATTGGGCAAATGTTCACCTTCTCCTTTGTCCCTTTTAGAAAGGATTTTATGCAACATTGGGCAAATGTTCACCTTCTCTTTTGTCCCCTTTAGAACGACTTTATGCAGCATTGGGCAAATGTTCACCTTTACTTTTGTCCCTTTTAGAATGGACTTTATGCAGCGTTGGGCAAATGTTCACCTTCTCGTTTGTCCCCTTTAGAACGGACTTTATGCAGCACTGGGCAAATGTTCACCTTCTCCTTTGTCCCTTTTAGAAAGGACTTTATGCGGCGATGGGCGAACGTTCACCTTCCCTTTTGCCCCTTTTAGAATGGACTTGAGGTAGTGTTGAACGAACGTTTGTCTTGCCCTTTGTTCCTCACGGAGCAGACTTTACGAAGCGTTGAGCGAACGACGACCGTGTCCTTTGTTCCATTCAGAGTGAAGCGTTGAGCTAACGTTGACCTTTTCCTTTTGCTCACATAGTGGATTTCAACCAGCCTTGAGTGAACGTTTACTTTGTCCTTTGTTCCTCGCTGAGTTGCCTGTATGTAGCGCTGAGACAGCGTTCTACGGTTCTGTCTCTTGTCCTTTGAGAGAGGCCTGTTGTAGCGTTGAGTCAGCGTTCACGGTCCTGTCTCTTGTCCTTTCAGAGTAGCGTTGAGCCAGCGTTCTACGGTCCTGTCCCTTGTCCTTACAGAGTGGCCTGTATGTAGCGTTGAGCCAGCGTTCTAAGGTCCTGTCCCTTGTCCTTACAGAGTGGCCTGTATGTAGCGTTGAGCCAGCGTTCTAAGGTCCTGTCCCTTGTTCTTACAGAGTGGCCTGTATGTAGCGTTGAGCCAGCGTTCTAAGGTCCCGTCCTTTGTTCTTTCAGAGTGGAGGCGGTACTGGAAAAGCACGAGACGGCGCTGCTGATGCTGCTGGGCTTCGGGGGCTTCTCCATCATCCTGGCGCTGATCCACAACGCCGTGCGCAAGTACGTCTTCCACGACGAGCACAACCTGGACACCACCTTTGACGCCGGCGGCAACGTCAGCCTGTCCCTCACTGCCGTCACCGTGGCCTCCCAGCTCTTCTGGCCTGGCGACATCCTGCACAGCGCCACGCTCACCACCAAGGTAGGAGGTGGTAGGGGGTAGTGGTAGGGTGCAGTAGCGTGTGGTAGGGGGTAGTGGTAGGGTGAAGTAGGGTATGGTAGTGGGTAGTAGCAGAGTGCAGTAGGGTGTGGTAGGGGGTAGTAGTAAGGTGCAGTAGGGTGTGGTAGGGGTAGTAGTAGGATACAGTAGGGTGTGGTGGGGGTAGTAGTAGGGCGCAGTAGGGGGTGGTAGGGTATATTAGGGTACAGTAGGGTGTGGTAGGATGGAGTCAGGTGTAGTAGGGTGTGGTTGGGTGCAGTAGGGTGTAGCAGGGTGTGGTAGGGTATATCAGGGTGCAGTAGAGTCTGGTATGGTGCAGTAGGGTGTAGTTGGGTACATTAGGATGAAGTAGGGGTAGTAGTAATATGGTTCAGTAGGGGTTAGTAGGGTGTGGTAGGGTATAGTACGGTGCAGTAGGGTGTGGTAGGGTGGAGTCGAGTGAAGTAGAGTGCAGTAGGGTGTAGGTGGGTGCAGTTGGGTGTGGTAGAATGGAGTCGAGTGTAGTAGAATGCAGCAGGGTATACTACGGTGCAGTAGGGTGTGGAAGGGTGGAGTCGAGTGAAGTAGAGTGCAGTAGGGTGTAGGTGGGTGCAGTGGGGTGTGGTAGGGTGGAGTCGAGTGAAGTAGAGTGCAGTAGGGTGTAGGTGGGTGCAGTGGGGTGTGGTAGGGTGGAGTCGAGTGAAGAAGAGTGCAGCTGGGTGTAGGTGGGTGCAGTGGGGTGTGGTAGAATGGAGTCGCGTGTAGTGGAGTGCAGTTGGGTGTAGATGGGTGCAACAGTTGGGTGTAGATGGGTGCAATGGGGTGTGGTAGAATGGAGTCGAGTGTAGTAGAGTGCAGCTGGGTGTAGGTGGGTGCGGTGGGGTGTGGTTGGGTGGAGTCGAGTGTGGTAGAGTGCAGTTGGGTGTAGATGGGTGCAGTATGGTGTGGTAGGGTGTAGTTGGGTGTGGTTGGGTGTAGTTAGGTGTGGTAGGGTGCAGTAGGGTGTGGTAGGGTGCAGTAGGGTGTGGTAGAGTGTATGTGGATGTGGTAGGGTGCAGTAGGGTGTGGTAGAGTGTATGTGGATGTGGTATGGTGAAGTAGGGTATGGTAGTGTGTAGGTGGATGGGGTAGGGTGTAGTAGGGTGTGGTAGGGTGCAGTAGGGTGTGATAGTGTGTGGTAGGGTGTGATAGGGTGGAGTAGGTGTGTGGTAGGGTGTAGTAGGGGACGATCAATTAAAGCAGTTCTTGGATTTTAATGTCCCGCCAACCGTATATGGTCACCTCAGGACGAATCACACATTCAGTTCACAAGTCACTAAATCACAAGTTTGTCTGATTCAATGTTACAACAACAACAACAACAACAACAACAACAACAACAACAAAACAAGCGATCAGATCAATCTATCTGCCCGAACACAGTAACATATTAAGTTACCTGTTAACTTGTATGCCTAAGTCGCTTGTTACTATGAGCACGGTGACCTATTTTATTCTGCGGGCATATACGATAAACTGTGTTAGCCAAACCTAATGCACTTAAAAAGTAGGAACACTTTCGAGTCCTTTTGGACACATTTTGTACCGCTGAAAACAAGTACTTACCAAGGAAACCAGACTCTCTCTTCAGTAAGCGACATTCTACCATACTGAACGCATAGTCTTGGAGTGAAATTTCTTCGGCCTTTTTTGTGTACAGTTTTTGTTTTATTTTATGTTTTCATGTCGTACACGAAACCTTCGCAGATACCATTGTGTTTCTCATCGGGATAAAATTGGAATTAATGATTGTTCGTGGCATGTGAATAAAGAAGTCTGTGCACATTAAACACGAACACTCAAAGTCCGAATGGGACTTGTGCAGTCCTGCTGATATTCACATTGACTGGGTTTCATGCTCGTCTAATACCACTTTTAACTATTATGATGTGCTTCAAACCGCATACGTTGTGAAAGGTAGAAAAACCAGTTCAAATCTCTCAAGAAAGTTGCTGTTGTTTGTATCACCGACTCCGCCAAACAACACATAAAGCACTAGTCACATTTGCTGATAAAACAACCACACCTAGTCACATTTGCTAATAAAACAATCACACCTAGTCACATTTGCTGATAAAACAACCACACCTAGTCACAGCTGCTAATGAACCAACCACATCTAGGCACATTTGCTAATAAAACGACCACACCTAGTCACATCTGCTAACAAAACAACCTCGTCTAGTCAAATCTGCTAATATAACAACCACACCTAGTCACATTTGCTCAGCAAAGAGCCACACAAAGTCCAAGTCACATTTGCTCAGCAAAGACTTGACACGTGTCACCCGGTTTTCGTGTTGCTTGTCATGCTAATTATTTAGAAGCGATTTGTGCGCTATCTTTGCGTGCCATGACGCAGGTTTTTTCGTCACACGAAATCAGTCCTGTATACGTATTGCAGTAGCGTCAATGTGCAGGGGATACTGACCAAACTGAATCAGATTGGGGTCACTGTAGGGACAATGATGAGCAATTTGCATGGATCCTTTTTTTTTTCTTTTTTTCTTCTTTTTTTTAATAACCCAGATGATTTTTTTTTGGTATGCAACGGAGACGGTACTTAATCAGCATCAAAGAACTTAAGCAAATATTAATTATGAGTGGCGTCCGTACATTCTTGGACATTATCAAATTTATAATGTACCCACTTTTACCATCGGGACAGAAGCCTCTGCTTTTTTTCTTTCTTTTCTTTTTTACAACTAAGTATTGTAAAATGGTTTAAACCAGGACATTCTTCTTGCCAACCACGACGAGTTTCTGTTCTTCCAAATACAGGTTTTCTCTTGAACACAGACGACAACATTGCGAAATACCATTATTTTGCATTTGTCTGCAATAACCTCTTCCGACCATGCTCCGTGAAGACTCGTAGAGTACGTTCAGCTGATTCCGCAGCTCCACGACTGTTAAGGATAACAGAGCAAGACGGTCTGCAAACAGCGTTAGAAAAAGAAAAAAACAATAAAAAATCAGCCTGACTGGGTAAAAACTGTACTTGGCATTTGCCAGCATATTGATCAGGTGATGTGAGAGAGAGAAAGAGAGAGGGAGGGACTGGGGGGGGGGGGGAGAGAGAGGAGAGAGAGAGAGGGGGGGGGAGAGAGAGAGAGAGAGAGAGAGAGAGAGAGAGAGAGAGAGAGAGAGAGAGAGAGAGAGACAGACAGACAGATAGACAGACAGACAGAGACAGACAGACAGAGACAGAGATAGAGATAGACAGAAACAAAGACAGACAGACAGAGACAGAGAGACAGACAGACAGAGACACAGAAAGAGACAGAGACCGAATGCGCACGCAATCTCTCTCTCTCTCTCTCTCTCTCTCTCTCTCTCTCTCTCTCACACACACACACACACACACACACACACACACACACACACACACACACACACACACACACTATATCTCTCTCCTCCACTCTCTCTCTCGCTCCAAATGTAGCATGCGCTTTTGCATTTTTGAGTTTTAATTCCGTATGAGCGAAGTTTAAAAAGTGCCTTCTCGACAAAGCCCAGTCGAAGTGTGGCACAAGAGAAGCGCTCCTCCGCCTGCTGATCACACGTCCTCAGCAAACACTGGCCACGATGGAGCGAAAGGCCAGCCGATGGCGCGTAAGAGGATTACGGCCCGGTCTGTTGACCATTGTCGTCGTCATCGCTGACCCCTAGGCTCTCTCTAGCCCCTAAGACGGTAAGTGCGGTCAGCTGTCGCATTGTTGGACCGTCACCCGGACGCTGAGGCTTGGCAGGATAGTGTGTTGGCAGAGTGGGGAAGACAGAACGAGGAATAAAACTGAAGAAAAAAAGACGAAAGGTGGCGCTGAGGCTGCAGGTCAACTCGCCTCACCTATCAAACCCAACCCTCAAATTCAAGTTGACCCTCCCCCCGAAACCAAAAACAGCAACAACAACAACAACAACAACAACAACAACAACCAACAACTGCAAAGAAAGCGACAAAAAACAAACAAAAAACTGACAAAGAAAGCCAGAAAACACACACAAACACACACAAAAAACACACACAGAAACTTCACCAAAAAAGGCAATCAAAACCACAATAATAACCAAAATGGCCCACCAAAACAACAAAACTAACCAAAATGGCCCACCAAAACAACAACAATAACCAAAATGGCCACCAAAACAACAACAATAACCAAAATGGCCCTTCAAAACAACAAAAATAACCAAAACAACAACAAAGAAGGAAACAACCAACCAAAACACAAAAGGTTTCCCCACACAAACAAAAACAAACAACAAAGCAAAACAAAGTAACAATAACAAAACAAACAAAAGAATAAAGAAGCAAGAAGGAAAACAACAACAGTAACAACAAAACAACAACAACATGCAAACAAAGGACCCAGTAGCAATATCGAGGAACCCTTCAAGTCTTTAAGAGTGATGAGACTACCAGTCAGATAGGGTGAACTGGCGAGACGTATGCGTCTACGTGTATGTCTGTGCGTGACTGGTATGTGGTAGCTTCAAACATATTTCCCTTGATAAGAGTTAGCCTATCCATTATCATTATTATTTACAACAGACACATAAGCAGGCAATGAGACAAACGGGAAATGCTTTCAGCTTATTGTACAGGATCCCGAGACTTCATTATTGTAAGAAACTTAAATCGATGAAACGCTGAATGACTTAGCACGAAGAGAGAAAAAGGTTCAGCTTATGAAGAAGTGGTTCTCGTCGCTCTGGAAAGCTTGACCTTACCCGTCACAAGTTTCTTCTTTCCAAAACGGAAAGCTTCATCTTACCCGTAACAGGTTTCCTCTTTCCAAAACGGAACGACTCACCCTACCCACCACAAGTTTTCTCTTTCCAAAACGGAACGACTCATTCTGTCTATACCCACCACAAGTTTCCTCTTTCCAAAACGGAACGACTCACCCTACCCACCATAAGTTGCCTCTTTCCAAAACGGAACGGCTCACCCTACCCACCACAAGTTTCCTCTTTCCAAAACGGAACGACTCACCCTACCCACCATAAGTTGCCTCTTTCCAAAACGGAACGACTCATTCTGTCTATACCCACCACAAGTTTCCTCTTTCCAAAACGGAACGACTCACCCTACCCACCATAAGTTGCCTCTTTCCAAAACGGAACGGCTCACCCTACCCACCATAAGTTGCCTCTTTCCAAAACGGAACTATTCATTCTGTCTATACCCACCACAAGTTTCCTCTTTCCAAAACGGAACGACTCACCCTACCCACCACAAGTTTCCTCTTTCCAAAACGGAACGACTCATTCAGTTTATAACCACCACAAGTTGCCTCTTTCCAAAACAGAAAGACTCATTCTGTCTATACCCACCACAAGTTGCCTCTTTCCAAAACGGAACGACTCATTCAGAAAGGAAGGAAGAGAGGAATGAAAGAAGGGAGGATAAAGACAGAAAAGAAGAAAGGAATGAAAAAACGGGCGAAAGAAAAATTGACAGAAAGGAAGGAAGGATGAAAGAAAGGGGGAAAAGAAAGTAAGGAATGAATGAAAGAAGGTGGGCGGGGAGACAGAAAGGAAAGAACGAAGGGGGGTGGGGGGTGGGGCAGAAATGGAGGAAGGAAGGAAAAAAAGGGAGGAAGGAAAACCGACAGGAACAACAAACGTCCACCAACTGAGTGAAGGACCGTATTAAAAAGAAATAACATCAAACTCAAAAGGAGCCCCGTTTAAAAAAAAAAATCGCCGAAATCCACCTCCATCTCTTTAACCCCCTCACTGCCCCAGCCTGTCAAATTGCCGGGCTGAAAAGTGCCAGCACACGCATGCAAACAGTATTGTTTTTCCAATCATATAAACACATGTACTTTCATTACTGTGCATTTTGATGAAAATCCTTTCACAGGCTAATTCGATAAACAAAAACAAAACAAAAAACAAGAACAAAAATGCATAAGGATTTGAAATTTCGCACTCTTATTGGTCGTTTTCATCTGACATCACGGCATTAAAAGGGTTAATTAGCCTGCAGTGACGATTTGAGCGGAGGACTATCAGCCCTCACGGGCAGGCGCTCTGGGCGGTGTCAGCCGTCCTCTGGGGGCGATGGCGGCCACAGGGCCGATTTGTATGCACCGCTGGAACCGTCTCTGATGCCGCGTGGTCAGGGGGCACAGAAGCCGGGATGGCACTTGCAGAAAATGGGCAAATAAAACAGGGAACTGCCTCGATTAGGCCTATCGGTTTGGGCGAGGAGAAGACGATGGCTATAGAGAAGCCTCGGTTCTGTCGGCAGATGGAGCTCTAACTGTTTGCCGCTCAGGAAAGTGAAGGTGTGTGTGTGTGTGTGTGTGTGTGTGGGTGGGTGTGTGGGGGAGCGGGGTGGGGGGTGGGGGGTGGGGGGGTGGAGGGAAAGAAGGGAGAAAAAGAGAGCCCGGGGGAGGGGGGAGGGAGAAAAAGAGATACGGGGAGCAGTTAATAATGCCAGTGGCTATTTTCTCGTCTTTCGCAAAACGTTTGATGATTTAACGGAAGATGTATTCAATGCGTTGTAATTATTTTTATGTTCATGCTTTTGTGATCCTCTGGGGTTTTACGGACATGCTCTGCAATATTCTTTCCAGACCTCTGCTAGATATTATTCTAAAAAGTTCATAATTACGCCAAAAAAAAAACAAAAAAAAAAACTACGCCCCGAATGGAATATCCACAATACGAATTGCAGGTCAGCTCCCGGAAACCAGCCAGACATGACGAGTTGAAAATTGCCACATTCATATGTACAGCACAAGCGTTCAGCAGTCCGGTCTTACTTGAGATTGACCAATGATGTCTAGACGGTGTAAAAAATAGCGCCACCCAAGCAGCCAGTCTCGTGGTTGAAAGATCGTTCCAGCAGTTGCTAAACGTTTGACAACTAAAACACGGACATAATGGCTAGATGTAGAGAGAGCAGCTCAAAGCTCTGACGCACAAGACGGAGCACTGAGAAATACTGAAGAAAATAAAAGCGAAAAAGCTGACAATCAATCAACACCCCCAAAAGCGCGACCATGCAGCTGCTGTGATCAGGGGCCGCTACCCTGGTGTTACAGCTGGCCAGACACGCCAGGCAATAACTGGCCTCTCCACTAAAGGGCTGGTTCAACAAACTAAGGCCACTGACCAACCAGACCGTACACTACATGTAAAGTCTAATGCACTGTTATGATAAGAAGACCTGCAGAAAAAAGCGAATTTAAATGAACAAAGAAAGCGGGACTTAGCAACAGAATTTCTGGCTGTAGGCATAGCATTCAAGGCTATATTCTATCCTACTTCAGGTTCCCAGCACGTGACCGAGCACACCCCGTGACTGGCGTTGCTCTGTGGTTGAAGTACCTCTAGTCTTGTGCTAGTATCTCGCTTTGTAACACACTGCCATTAAAATAATGCACAAAATAACTTCACACTCTCACAGACAAGCAGCAATATTTCAATAGACATGTAGGAATGAGATGAGATTTTGCATGTATGGATGTCTGAAGCACCCAGATTTGTTTGCATATATAGTTGTTTGAAGCACCCAACTTTGTGTGCATGTGTGTCTTTCTGAAGCACCCAGCTTTGTGTGCGTGTGTGGTTATCTGAAGCACTCAGCTTTGTGTGCGCGTATGGTTATCTGGAGCACCCAGCTTTGTGTGCGCGTATGGTTATCTGGAGCACCCAGCTTTGTGTGCGCGTATGGTTATCTGGAGCACCCAGCTTTGTGTGCGCGTATGGTTATCTGGAGCACCCAGCTTTGTGTGCGCGTATGGTTATCTGGAGCACCCAGCTTTGTGTGCGCGTATGGTTATCTGGAGCACCCAGCTTTGTGTGCGCGTATGGTTATCTGGAGCACCCAGCTTTTGTATAGAGCGTAGGCAACGGGATACAGTCATCAAGTCTGACAAGGAATGAGCACCACAGCGCAGGGAGTATGACATCTAACGTGATTTAAACGTATCGGTACTGGCTGGTTATCTAAAAGATGGAAGAGTTCCTAACAACACTTCAAGAACATACTAGTCTAGACCTGAAGAGGTCAGTTTTAGAGATTGGTATGTCGAGTTGTCCAGTGCCACGACTGATTCTGAGGAAACGTTTGCTTTAACAGCCGGCGGGGCTGTTCCGGACATTATTTTGTATATCAGAACTCCCTCGTTATGGTTACGTATTTGTTTGAGCAGAAGAATGGACAGGTAATTATGGTCTGAAGTCGCTATAGGGCGGTGGTTTTGAGAAGAATTGCCTTGAGAGCTCTCTTGTAAAGGTTAACCACGAGTCGGAGGGTATTGGCACTTACTGACCCATACTACTCATTCGTAACCGATGAAGGATTGAATATGGGCATGGAAGAATCATTTTCTGGCGTGAAGGTTCAGAAAGTGTTTGAATTTAGATAAAAGGTCGATTTTTACATAAAGCAGTCACATAATTGGACTAGGAAAGGCTGCAGTCTATGGTCACACCGAGAGCTTTGTGGCCGTCGTTTCATTAACAGTTTGGTTTCCGATGGAAATAGGCGGGCGTTTCTAAATTAGAGTCGGTCTCTTTTGTGTGGTTGTTATTAGCGTAGCTACGGACGGAGAGAGCATTACCAGGGTGGAAAGAAACGTATAACTGAATTCTTCCCATTGACTGTCGACACTCGCCTGGCGCAAGCTGGATTGTAAATTTAAAATGAAATCGATGGACCATCTCCAACAAAATTCTCGATTCCAAGTTTTTTGTTTTGACCTGTTTTACCAGCTGGAGACAGGCCGGCCTTCGTGGGCACACCATGTTTTTAGAAGGTTGGTTCCCTAAAATCGTCCGAAGGTGACTCTATACAGTAGACATGACGTTAACTCCAAGAACGAACTAGTTCCTTTAAGAGACGCAAAGCTGGTGTCAAGCTTCTATGGGACCACGGCCGGTCCACAGACAAATGGGTCGTTAAATAGGTCACGACACTAAAGGCGATACTTGCATTGCACGTGAAACTCGCTACCCCGCCTGGGACCGGCTTCCTTGTAGCTGTTTGTCGTGTCCCGGATCAGCAGGGCCAGTGAGGCTTCACGATTGCCCGTCACTCCACTTATTGTAGCCAACATACCACTTGTTGTAGCAATCACGCTTTTTGATGTAGCAATCACCCCACTTGTTGTAGCCATCACCCAACTTGTCGTAGCAATCACGCTTTTTGAGGTAGCAATCACTCCACTTGTTGTAGCCATCATCCCACTTGTTGTAGCCATCACATTTGATGTCGCCAACACCCCACCTGTTGCAGACACCACCCCACTTGTTGTAGCCAGCACCCCACTTGTTGTAGCCATCACGCTTGATGTAGCCAACACCCCACTTGTTGTAGCCATCACCCCTCTTGTTGTAGCCACCACCCCACTTGTTGTAGCCACCACCCCACTTGTTGTAGCCATGACTCTTGATGTAGCCATCACCCCTCTTGTTGTAGCCATCACCCCTCTTGTTGTAGCCACCACCCCACTTGTTGTAGCCATCACCCACTTCTAGCCATCACGCTTGCAGTGCACTTGGTACTCGCAAGTAGGTATTTATTATCACGACGAGAGCACTGCGGCGGGAAAGCAGAGATTTGAAACTTAACCTGTAAATAATAATAACGGATACTTAGAGCGCCTAACCCTCACAGGCCCTAAGCGCTTACACGATCTTTAAATGCACATATTTTCAAATTTCAACGCATACAACAAGAACGCATACACACACGCGTTCGACTCTTCGATATTAATTTTGAATACTGCGAATATGGTTAGTGAATCATCATTTTAAAGCGGGAGTATTGTACCGCCCCCTGTATTTCATGGAACTGTGGGATTGTTTTCTAAAACAAAGTTCAATGCTTGCATGAAACACAAAGCAAAACGTGACCAGAGTAAAAAACTTATTAAAAAAAAAAAAAAAGTTGTCACGAGGAATAATAAATGAAGTATTTATGGAAAGCAAAATCTTGTCCGTAGAGACTTCTGAGCGCGCGCGCACACACACACACATACACACACATACACACACACACACACACACACACACACACACACACACACACACACACACACACACACACACACACACACACACACACACACACACACACACACACACACACACGCGCGCGCGCGCGCGCGCGCACACCCCCGAACATACTTACTATACGAAACCTAATTTTTATAGGTTTGGGAAAATTCAATTATAATTTAAACAGACTCAGTTGATGTTCCATATCCACACATTTGACTAGTCCACTTGCCACTTAAACTGCTACAATATAGACTAGGCCACTTGCCACTTAAACTGCTACAATATAGACTAGGCCACTTGCCACTTAAACTGCTACAATATAAGCTAGGCCACTTGCCACTTAAACTGCTACGATATAGACTAGACTTGGTCGCTTGCCTCTTAAACTGTTGCAATATAGGCTAGGCCTGACCATTGCTATAATTAAAGGCGTTGTCCTGCTCTTACCGTGTGCCTACTCAAACGTTTAACCCCATTGTGTGGGCACCCACACGTTCCACTAATTATGTCCAGGGTCAAAGGTTATAGCGCCCGAAGGTCTTGCTTACTAAAATAACAACCGGCAGTAAAGATGACTCCTCCCCCCCCCAACCCCCCGGTTCCCCCCCCCCCACACACACACACATACACAATGCACACAAACACATCCTCTTTTCCTTCTGACCGATTTCGCCTATTCCGACATGGTACCCGGTTTGTTTCGGCGAGACAGGTCACCTGAGTGGCACTGTTGATTCGTCTCGATCTGTACCATTCCCAGTTGGTCTGTTCAATCGGGTCGGCAACTGGCCCGTTCCGTGTCCCACTGAGTTAGAGTCACTTCGTCCTGGTTTGCTATCGGCTGATTATTGGAACGGACGGAATCGCCGGAAATGCGTAGAACTGTACCCATTCACATAAAGGAACAAGCCTTTTCAAAAGAGATTTGTGTGACAGGCGGAAGAGAGCGGAATGAAAACGTAAAGTGAAGGATTTTTGTTTAAGACGCTTCTAGTATGAAAAACAAATGTGAAACAAGAATGACTGCTAGTGTTCTAGAACAAGCTCCAAATGCATAAAAGGTTCAAAATAAGGATGTTTATTAGGACGCATGTTGTGTTTTGTGGTTGGTCCTACGAAACAGCGTTATTTGGAACCTTTCATGTGTTTGCTTCTAGTCTGAGTTATTATGCCAGACTGGGTGCACAACGATCTTCCTTGAAAGGACGAGAGGGCCATCGTCAGTCAGACGACCTTCCTTGAAAGGACGAGAGGGCCATCGTCAGTCAGACGACCTTCCTTGAAAGGACGAGAGGGGCATCGTCAGTCAGACGACCTTCCTTGAAAGGACGAGAGGGCCATCGTCAGTCAGACGAACGTTGGAACTGTTTCAAAGGCAACGTTGGGGAAACCCTTGAGAGACGAGGCTGATCGCGTAATTATGGGCTATTTGCCTGACAAACATTCGCCCAGTTAAGAAGGGGCTTAACCCCTTCTTAACTGGGCGAATGTTTGTTAGCCGAACATACTTCGGACAGTTCGACGAACTATGATTCGTTTCTTAATTGAACTTTTAATTCGCCGAACATGGTTCGGACAGTTCGACGAACTTTACTTCGTTCTCAACTGGCTTGTGATGAGATGCAAGCTTCGGGTCGAACTTGCGGCAGACGCGCAGCAGACAGTATAATCGAAAATGGAGGCTTAACTCAAGGCAAGTCAAGTCAATATACTTTAATCATCCCTCACAGGGTAATTCAACTAACTACTGTCTCATTCTGGGTCCCTGAGGCAAGGCACAAGTCAACAAATAAACAAATTCCCTCCGAAGCGAGTGAAGAATCTAGCGACACCATCATCCATTCGTATTTTTATTTCTTCCTCCTCCACAGGAGAGCTCTGCTCTCAGCCAATCAGAGACAATGTTCGTCGAATAGGGCGAATGTTCCCAGAACATGCTGAGCGAAGCTTTTTGGACCCCGAATATAGCTTCGTCGCAGTTCGACGAATACTTCCAACTAGGTTCGCGAAGAAAAGTTCGCCCAATTAAGAACCAGCTAGGTTCGCCGAATACTTCCAACTAGGTTCGCGAAGAAAAGTTCGCCCAATTAAGAACCAACTAGGTTCGCGAACAAACATTCGCCCAATTAAGAACGGGCTTTACGAGCGCGTAGATGCCATCTTGAACTGAACGAGGAGCACGCAGCAAAGACAGGTGTCTACCTCATCCGTACTGCACCCGCCGCCTCTCTGATGTTTTGCCCGAAAGGTGCGAGTCCACGTCGTCCAAGAGACAAGATCAAAGCGGTCGTTGGTAGCTGTTCGACCAGCCGTAACACGTGAGACTGGTTCCTACATCGAACCCCACTAATCGCCGCTGACGGAAGTAGGATTCTAAATTGAAAATAAAATCAACGGAGCATTAGGAAAGAAGATCCTCAGCATGAAGGCTCTCTTTTGATCAGTGTTACTTTTCGAAGAATGGCTGGCATTCTTGGACACAAGATGTTTTGAGAAGGCTCGATCATTTAAAAGATCGAAGCCCTAATAGTCAAATACTGTTTGAACCCCACGTCTTTCCCGGACAAGTCAAGAGCTAACAGACTTTGTCATGAAACCTTGAAACCGCACTCTCAGTACAAAATCAGCTTTGAGAGATTGCGTGTCTGCCGGGTTGAAACTTTCGCTCCATCCTCAGTTTTGCTTGGTGGGCGGATAACACAGTACGCAGGATTTCCCATGTCCAGCGAGACCGAAGTCTTGCCCGTCTCAGCTCTCCTCTCGATCTCTTTCTTCTGATGTGAATGAATATGGGAACGTTTCTGTCTTGTTAACAGGGGTTGGTCAAACCTATTTCCACATCTGTTTCGCCTTGATATAGCCGTAATGGTTGACTGGGCGTAAAACATCAAGTTACTCATTTGCACATCTTTTGTTGCTAGCCTTAATGTGTCCTGTTTCTCAGCTAGGATTTTTTTCTAAAGGTGAAAGATGGGGTCTTTGATAGGAGAGTAGAGTATAAAGTGATAACTTCTTGAGGAGATAGAGTGATCCACAAGACCGACAGCTTTTTTTAAGTGAAGAAAAACCGTGTCTACAATTTCTGATTAATTAATAGCGTACAACCATCTCGTTGAAACAGAATGGCAGAGTAATTAGGGCGGAATCCACGTTGATTCTGATGGATGAGGTTATTACTTTCCAAATATTGCAGTAAGTGTTTGTGGATATACCTTTCGAGGAGGCTTAGATATTATAGCAGAGAGAGAGAGAGAGAGAGAGAGAGAGAGAGAGAGAGAGAGAGAGAGAGAGAGAGAGAGAGAGAGAGAGAGAGAGAGAGAGAGAGAGAGAGAGATGATCGCTTTTATATAGCGCTGTTCTCTGCTCTCGAGCAGACTCGCTGCGCATTTGTCGTGTGTCATTCAAAATGAGTGACTGTAGCTTTTCATAGCGCGTTTTGAATATATACCGAAGTGGTGTACTTACAGCGTTCTACAGAGAGAGAGAGAGAGAGAGAGAGAGAGAGAGAGAGAGAGAGAGAGAGAGAGAGAGAGAGAGAGAGAGAGAGAGAGAGAGAGAATGAATGAATGAATGAAAATTTATATATAGCACATAAAAACCTTCCACACAAAACCTTGCGTGTTCACAGCGCCAGATACACACAGTGCATACATGTAAGCTCTCGCAAGCTAAAACTACCAAAGGACATGCCCTCATACCCACCTACCCCTTTCCAAAAGTGGAACTATACATAACAGTTAAATATAAAAATATATACAGAGTTATAAATAATGATAACAGAAAAAAAGATTCACACACACACACACACACACACACACACACACACACACACACACACACACACACACACACACACACACACACACACACACACACACACACACACACACACACACACACACACACAGTAAGTACGGCAACATCAGCTTCACTTAACACACACACCATCGCCGGCGCACGTACACAATCGCATTGACTATCATCCCTGGGTAAAGAAATGGGTTTTCAGCGAAGGTCTGAAAGAGAAGTGGGGTGGGGGGGGGGGGGGGGAGATGCCGTACTAGCTAAAACTATACGAAAGTGTTTTATTAACGTTTTTACAGGTGAGTACGTGTTTTGCGCCGAACACTAGTGAAGCTGGCACGCACTTGTCTGGACCTCGGGTTTTCAGGCAGCCCTTGTGTGAGCCGTTTTTCATCTGAGTGGTAACTATGAAAGACGCTCAGGTTGCTAAACTGGCGGATCCAGGTTCGATTCCGCTGCTCTTCGCCTTTTTTCTTGAAAC
>OY757549.1:2472147-2479647 GCA_963584105.1 Alviniconcha strummeri
AGAGAGAGAGAGAGAGAGAGAGAGAGAGAGACAGACAGACAGACAGACAGACAGACAGACAGACAGACAGACAGACAGACAGACAGAGACACAGAGAGACAGAGACACAGAGAAGACAGAGAGAGGAAAACAAACATAGTTAAACTGTTTGCATTTTAAGCTAAATAATTTCTGAAAAATCATAAGTTTGGTTTTCTGTGCTTAAAATATGACACAAGGGCAGAAGCTTTTTTTTTGGAATGTGGTGTTGAGGTGGTGGGGTGGGGGGGTGGGATGGGGGAGGAGCATCGTCAAGCAAGGAGGAACAGCTGAGCTGATGTACTTTACTTTTTAATAAAACGGCAAACCTGCGGTAGACCCGCACTTTGGATATACATGCTGGAGATTGACGATCTTCGGAATTCTTTTCCTTCTTCACCTTTTTGTTTAGAGAAGCATGAACGGAGTTAATGCTGAATTAATTTGCATGACGTAGGTCTATTCTTGTATCCTCTTGAGTGTTTGCAGTGACATCACCAATATTGTTGCTAAGAGCTGTAGTACTTTCTCCACTGATATGCTTCTCTCACCCTCAGCCCCCCCTCACCCTTCGATTTTCATACTCATCGCCATCCGAACTGACAAAGAAGGCGACAGCGGGATGTATTTTGATGGCCATGCACAAGTCGATAGAGGCAATAATGCTGAAGAGGAGTCACAACAACCACTCACCAGTCATGCTGTCACCCGGTCAGACAGGCGATTGAGAAGTCTGAACTGGTACAGATATTAGCTGGAGAAGATGAATCGTAGAGTCGATGACACACGAAGTCTTGTCATATTGTCAACTCGAGTCGACCGTTTCGGAATTGAATATGTATAACGACGTTAGGAACGTGGAACGTTTCCTGGCCCCTTCTAATCGGGGTTTACGCCGATAGATGTGAATTTGGAGGACACAAAGGACAAGAAGTTTTGGGACGCGAAAGAGAAGGAAGTTCAGGATGCAATGGGGAAGAAGTTCGGGCATAACAGAGAGAAGGAGTTTCAGGACTTGAAAGAGAAGGAAGTCCAGGACGCAATAGGGAAGGAGTTTCGGGACTCAAAATAGGAGTTTCAGGAAGCAAAAAAGAGAGAAGTTGAGGACGCAAAAGGGAAGAGGTTTCCGGACGCAAAAGGGAACACGTTTCCGGACGCAAAAGGGAACACGTTTCCGGACGCAAAAGGGAAGATATTTCCTGACGTAAAATTCGGTACGAAGTTTGAAGACGCTAACAGTAAGACCTTTGAGGACGCAAGACAGAAGTCTGAGGACCCAAAAAGGATGAACTTTCGGGCTGCACTACAGACGTTTCACGGAGAACGTTTCAAGAATCGAGAACGTTTCATGAACTTTTATTCGTATCATCGATGAAAGAGTTAATGATCTAGTTACATCGGCAGCTAATAATATCCTCTTTCTCCCCTCCAAGAGAAAAAAGGCGGTGGGGAGGAGGGGGGGGGGGGGGTTGTTGGAACTGTTGAGTAGTCCAGCGATACAGTATTATATGAACGTTCGTTTTTAATGTGGCCTCTTTTTAACTTTTCGTTGTTGTTGTTTTGTGTTTTTGTGTGTGTTTTTTGTTGTTGTTGTTGTTGTTGTTTTTGTTTTGTTTTGTAGCTTGATAAAGGGGATTACCCCGAACATTTGCAGACTGTGTGCTTTTGTCCCAATAAATAGCGTTCTTTTGAACCTTTTATGTTTTTGGATCTTGTTTCAGAACGCTAGCAGTCATTCTTGTTTAGATTTGTTGCCCCCTTTTTTTAACACTTGATAGCGTACGCTGGTGTTGAAGAAGGCGGCTATGGTCAAGAGATTGTGGGCTCTGCTCCCGACCAGGGCACCAGCGTTTTCCATCCGTGGTTCATCTGGGGTTGGTGGACTCAGTGTGTAGTCCTTCAGCTAAGGCGAAACTCCAAGGTCGCTCGTGCTATAAGTCTGCGCACGTTAAGCATCCCATAGCAACGGAAAAATGCTCAGAAACGAATCCATAGATCGATGTTCAAGCAAAGTTGGAGAGTAGCTAGTAGACTCTGTTGCGGCATTAAAAAAAAAAAAAAAAAAAAAAAAAAAAACTGTAGAGAAGGCAATGTGACTTTCCTTGGGGCAAATACCCAGTCTGGACAAGAGAACTGCCACTACAGTCATGATCTGAAATCGATTACGGTCATGATTTAAAATTCCAAAGGCACTTAGTTGTGAATCGACCCACTTTGTAGAGGCATAGACAGACAGCTAATTGCTTAATTTTGTCCAGGTCTTGACAGTCCCTTGTGAAAGCATTCAACGCATCCAACCGCCAACAAATTGAGCAGCAATCGTAGGCCATCAGCTGTGCCTTCGGGGAACCTATAACTCTGCTTGGTTGCTGAGGGCACTGACTCAGCAGTTTGCTGTTTTAGCTGGAAGTGGTTGACTCAGGTCAATACAGTTTCATTCAAAACTATCACTTTATATCAACGACATGAATGATTAATCAGTTCTATGCAGTTGTGTACGACTTCGACCACCACCATCACCACCAGCACCACACACAAAAGGTCCTCATGACTACAGACATGAAGGAAGGTACAAAAACACTGCTGCTCATTCTCTGTGTCGTGAATCTTATTATCGGCCTCGCGGTGTGCCGGGGGCTTGTCACTCAGAGAAAGGCAGTTAGTGATGAGATTTGTCTACATCTTGCACCGACCTACAGGTCCCTGGGCCGAAACAGGCAACGTAACAATGGGAGGGAGCCGGTCGTCTTTGGGGCTAAGGATGACGGGGTTTCGATAAAGGCAGAAAAAGGAAGAGGGATGGATGCCAGTTCACAGCACGGTAATATTAGAGGGAGGGTGCAGGGTGCGGGGGGTGGGGGGGGTGGGCGGGGGGCAGCACTAACGATGAAGAGAAAGAGGGAGCTGGGGGAGAGAGGGGGAAGAGAGAGAGAGAGAGAGAGAGAGAGAGAGAGAGAGAGAGAGAGAGAGAGAGAGGAGAGAGAGAGAGAGAGTCTGCTGTGTGTCTTTTCAGCAACTGACAGTCTATCAAAGTCTTCTGCTTCTTTGTTGCCTACTGTACTTCGTACAGTTTGTAGTATATAGTCATACTTATTTTTGTCTGTAGTCTAGCAAGGACTGGCTGTTAGATAGGTCCAAATGGACCTAACGCTGCTATCCTTGAGTATTAAAGTTTTCGAGATGGAGTTCGAGTTCTGAACCATAGTCTAATTCTTGGCCTCGATTCTTAATCCTAACTGTCAGCGTGTCGTCTGCCGTGTCTCTTTTCAGATTACCAACAGACGGTCTGTCAAAGTCTTCTGCTTCTTTGTTGCTTACTGTACTTAGGTTTCACAGTTTACTTCCTGTCCTCGATTCTTAATCCTAACAGTCTGTGTGTCATCTGCCGTGTCTTTTCAGATCATCCACGCACGGTTCGGTACGAGAGCACACAAGGTCTTCTGCTTCTTCGCCATCCTGACCAACCTGGTGATCACCATCGGCGTGCTGCTGGCGGGCAAAGCCACCATCCAGTCGCTGACGAAGAACGCCTCTGACGAGTTCTCCGTGCTCATCATGGCCACGCTCTTCGGCTCCTACTCGCTGATCGGCGGACTCGGCACCACCTTCTACGTGTCCTACTTCAACGCCTGTCTCGTCTTCATCCTGCTGATCGTCTTCGTGGTGAAGATCCTGCACAACACGGACGACCAGTGGGAGAACATCGGCGACACCAGCAGGATGTACGAGTCCATCTCCTGCATTGAGGGCCCCGTGGACAACCTCAACAACAGCTACATCACGTTCAGGTAAAAACACTGCATGGTCACACCTGGATGTTGATGAGGGTTTGTTTTCTTGGGAAGGAGGAGGAGGAGGACTGGGAAGTAAGGTTTGTGTGTGTGTGTGTGTGTGTGTGTGTGTGTGTGTGTGTGTGTGTGTGTGTGTGTGTGTGTGTGTGTGTGTGTGTGTGTTGTTGTTGTTTTGTGTGTGTGTGTGTGTGTGTTTGGGTGGGGGGTGGGGGGGGGGGAGGGTTCGGAGGGCTACGAAAATCGCCAGTCAACCACAAACAATATGCTTATCAATAAACTCACAGTTAAAGTACATACCCTCGACGAAAGAATACACATTTGGACCTATTTTCGAAATTATACACATTTGCACACATACATGCGCGCTCACACTCGCGAACATGCGCCATGCGCACACACGCACATACACATACGCACGCACGCACAGAGAGAGAGAGAGAGAGAGAGAGAGAGAGAGAGAGAGAGAGAGAGAGAGAGAGAGAGAGAGAGAGAGAGAGAGAGAGAGAGAGAGAGAGGAGTTAGAGAGAGAGAGAGAGAGAGAGAGAGAGAGAGAGAGAGAGAGAGAGAGAGAGAGAGAGAGAGAGAGAGAGAGAGAGAGAGAGAGAGAAAATAAAAAATAAAAATAAACTCGACGACGTATCAGACATGATCCAGGTGGAGATTACGCAATCTGTGATTCAGATTTCTATTGTTGTATTCTTGTGACGTCTTTGGGACGCCATTTAACTCCCTTTGTTGATTCAGTGACGTATCGTTTACAGGTCGTGGGGTGCATTCCTCTACGGCATCATCGAGATCTTCGTGTCGTCAGCGGTGACGTACTGTGACCAGGCGTCCTGGCAGTCGCGCATCGCCGCCAAGCCAGTGCAAGGGGTGTGGGGTTTTCTGCTGGCGGGTTTTATCTGGTTTTCCATCCCCAACGTGATGGCGGTGACGACAGCATGGCCTACCTCGCCCTCAGCTCCAACAACGGCAGCCATCTCTTGCTGCCTGGGGAAATCGACGAAGGTCTCTGATTTCAGTTTTGTTGAAGTCTCTGATTTGTTGGTCTGCTTTAAAACTCTTCTCCTTTTTGGCATGGCCCTTCAGTTGTTTTTGGCATGGCCCTTCAGTTGTTTTGGCATGACCCTTCAGTTGTTTGTCTGTTTTAATCGTTGTGTTTCGTTGTTGTTTGGTTGGCTTTTTATACTTCGTCTCTGTCTCTCTCTGTCTCTCTCTGTCTCTCTGTCTCTCTGTCGCTGTCTCTGTCTCTGTCTCTGTGTGTGTGTGTGTGTGTGTGTGTGTGTGTGTGTGTGTGTGTGTGTGTGTGTGTGTGTGTGTGTGTGTGTGTGTGTGTGTGATATTACCATGTGGAAAATACGAATATGGTATCTAAAGTTTGTAATATTATGTTAACTACGCCAAGAAGTCAACAAACAAGGAGTTAATTAACGCTCACAAAGTCGTCACAGGAACACTGCAACACACATTTTGTAGCCGCAGGGTTGGTGTCGGCTTACAGTGACGTTGACTGTAGTTGTGGGTACAGGCATGGTGACGCCGTTATGGTGACGTTGGCTGTTGTGGGTGCATTGATGACGCCATAACTTATAGTAACATTGACTGTGGTTGTCGGTGCAGACTCGGGTGACATTTGTTAGTGATGGTGAATGTGGTTGTGGCTGCAGGCATGGTGACGCCATATAGTGACGTTGACTAGCTGTGGCTGCAGGCTTGGTGACGCCGTATAGTGACGTTGACTAGTTGTGGGTGCAGGCATGGTGACGCCATATAGTGACGTTGATGTGGTTGTGGCTGCCGGCTTGGTGACGCTATATAGTGACTGTAAATAGTTGTGGGTCCAGGCTAGATGACGCCATATTGTGACGTTGATGTGGTTGTGGCTGCAGGCTTGGTGACATTTGTTAGTGACGTTGAATCTGATTGTGGCTGCAGGCATGGTGATGCCATGCAGTGACGTTGATGTGGTTGTGGCTGCAGGCTTGGTGATGCCATGTAGTGACGTTGACTAGCTGTGGCTGCAGGCTTGGTGACGCCGTATAGTGACGTTGACTAGTTGTGGGTGCAGGCATGGTGACGCCATATAGTGACGTTGATGTGGTTGTGGCTGCAGGCTTGGTGACGCCGTGTAGTGACGTTGACTAGTTGTGGGTGCAGGCATGGGTGACGCCATATAGTGACGTTGATGTGGTTGTGGCTGCAGGCTTGGTGACGCCGTGTAGTGACGTTGACTAGTTGTGGGTGCAGGCATTGGTGACGCCCATATAGTGACGTTGATGTGGTTGTGGCTGCAGGCTTGGTTGACGCCGTGTAGTGACGTTGACTAGTTGTGGGTGCAGGCTTGGTGACGCCATATAGTGACGTTGATGTGGTTGTGGCTGCAGGCTTGGTGACGCCATGTAGTGACATTACCTAATTGTGCATGCAGCTTGGTGACGCCATATAGTGACGGTGACTAGTTGTGGCTGAAGGACTAGATGACGCAATATAGTGGACGGTGACTAGTTGTGGTTGGAAGACTAGATGACGCCATATAGTGACGGTGACTAGTTTTGTCTGAAGACTAGATGACGCCATATAGTGACGGTGACTAGTTGTGGTTGAAGACTAGATGACGCCATATAGTGAATGTGACTGTGGTTGTGGCTGCAGGCTTGGTGACGCCTTGATAGCGGAGAAGGTGCTGGGGTCGGCGGGAGGCATCCTGATTCTGACCATGGGAGCCATGGCCCTCATGTCCACTGGCTCTGGCGAGGTCATGGCCCTGTCCTCAATAATCGTCTACGACATCTACCAGACATACATCGGCCTTTCAGGTAAATCACGGAATAGCTTATAGCTTCTTGCGGCTAGTTTCAGATTTGTATCGACTTGCACTTTGCCCTACTAAATGTAGGCCAAATACCGGATGAGTTAAAATACAGGTGTAAGTTGCCATGGAAGAAAGACTTCTCGGCGACACAGCATATTAAAGGTTAACAACAGCTGGACAAAAGTTAGCAATTGGTATTTTTTGCCAAGAGGTTCGTTTTTACTAAGTGGTTGCAGTAGTTTCTACTACGTACCCATGCAATTACGATGGAGAAATAAGAAGACAACTTAGGCTCTTTTATACGGATGTTGCCCTGGTCAATCTGCCCTGCCCTGGTCTGCCCTGCCCTGGTCTGCCCTGCCCTTGTCCGTCCTGCCCTGGTCAATCTGCCCTGGTCTGTCCTGCCCTGGTCAGTTTGCCCTGCCCAGGTCCTGCCCTGCCCTTGTCCCGTCCTGCCCTGGTCAATCTGCCCTGGTCTGTCCTGCCCTGGTCAGTCTGCCCTGGTCTGTCCTGCCTTGGTCAATCTGCCCTGGTCTGTCATGGCCTGGTCAGTCTGCACTGCCTGGCCAAATAACCTGATGTTTCGTATAATTAAGCAGTATGTCAGCCAGAGAACTTTTTTTGTATTCCATATTAGCGTAAAGCTGAAATGAGAAGAAAACAAGAGAAAGAAAGGGAGGAAGAAGCTTTAAAAAAAGGATAAGAAATGATGAGAGAGAGAGAGAGAGAGAGAGGAGAGAGAGAGAGGAGGAGAGGAGAGAGAGAGAGAGAGAGAGAGAGAGAGAGAGAGGGTCGGCGGAAGAAAACAAATACACAAGCATACAATAAATTAAATAAATATGTAGGAGTATTGTATTGTATGTAGGAGTATTGTATTCA
>OY757549.1:2487147-2494951 GCA_963584105.1 Alviniconcha strummeri
AATATCGATATTTGGACTGATCGTCGAGTTTTCTTATTTTAATCCGGTTTGGGCTCCTGTCTCTCAGGCAAGGGCCAGTTCACAAATAACTTTAAAGTTCTCAATCGCATAATAACTGAGGGATAAAAGTACTTCGGGGCAGTTGTTAGCTATGTCCTACTTAGTTCTTGGATTGTTTCTTCCCTTTTCTGTACAGAAACTGTGACTGCACACACAGAAGGAATCCCCAACAACAGGCGCCACACATAGTGATCCTGTTTTTGACAAGCTCTTTCCAAAGGAGAACATCACGTTTTTTGCTTGTGATCTGTGGCCTGTGTTTTGAACCGGTGTAAACGAATTTGAAATGTCTGGGTTTGTACGGATCTGACACTATGCGGTTTACGGGGCGTGAAAATCCAAGAGTTTGTTGGGAGCATAAGAGGTAATGAAACAAGAGAAACTCAACGAGTGGTTGGGACTGCTAATCTTCTATCAGCACCGCTATGCAGACGGACGAGCATAGGCTAAATAGTCTATAGCAGTATTCCCAGCTTTAGAAAATGGAGATGGGGTGGCTGGCATGATGATCTGATGCGATTACAATGCAGTAATGCACAATGTTATACGATACGTAATCATTTTTAATATAATTATGCACAATGTCTCTGTGGTAGGAAACAAAGTATAGCGCAAAAGGCTACTACACAAATGTGTAACGTTGTTTCCTGCACTCAGACAAAAACACACGAACCGTTGGAAAAGAACATCATGTGTAAGGTCGTTATCTTTGACTTTGGATACATACACAGTATACGTTCATTTAAAAATTCTATATTCAACCCCAGGGTGATTAGAGCAACAAAAGCAAAATCTCGAAGCATAGGTCGGGTGACTGAGATGAAGGTAAATGTCAACGAACACCATCTAACGTGAAATGCGCTGGAGGGCTGAAAACTAAGGAATAGACGACGGGGTGGCGACACGGGGAATTACGGGTACCCGACAAGGCGTTTTATCGGTTACTGTTTTACAGTCTGACCATGGGTGTAGTGAAGAAGAAAGACCGCAACTCATTCGTGTACCCGACAAGGTGTTTTATGGGTTAGTGTTCTACGTATGTGGAAGACACACATGGACCAGTCTGACCATGTGTGCGGTGACGAAGAAAGGCTGAGGTTTCGTGTACCCGAAATGGCATTTATTGGTTAGTGCTTTACGTTAGAACAGTCTGACCATGGGTATGGTAACGAAGAAAGACCTCAACTCATTCGTGTACCCGACAAGGCGTTTTATCGGTTAGTGTTTTACGTTAGATCAGTCTGACCATGGGTGTGGTAACGAAGAAAGACTTCATTCGTGTAACCGACAAGACGTTTTATCGGTTAGTGTTTTACGTTAGACCAGTCTGACCATGGGTGTGGTAACGAAGAAAGACTTCATTCGTGTAACCGACAAGACGTTTTATAGGTTAGTGTTTAACGTTAGACCAGTCTGACCATGGGTATCGTAACGAAGAAAGACTTCAACTCATTCTCGTAACCGACAAGGCGTTTTATCGGTTAGTGTTTAACGTTAGACCAGTCTGACCATGGGTGTGGTGACAAAGAAAGACCTCAACTCATTCGTTATCGCGCAAAAGGAGAGGAACTCTTCTTCCTGTAAATAATATTCATTCGTTACTCACTCATCTTTCCTCATGACGATACTTTGGGGAACTATGGCAACATCATACCACTGATTTGCAGAATTATGGTTCATTGAATGTTTTTCTTTAAGTTGTAAGGCGCTTTGAGTTTACGAAAGCGCTCTATAAGTTCCTATTATTATTATTATTATATTAATGCGAGAACTGAATATGACTACAGTAATTTGATACAAATTGCGATTATCGAGTATTTAATCTTTGCAAATATCCCCATACCGAGCTTGATGTCGTTGTCTAGATTTTATACTACCGGTGTATTGACATGTAGGTTATATTCAAACACACACACACACACACACACACACACACACACACACACACACACACACACACACACACACACACACACACACACACACACACACACACACGGTGACCTGATCGATCATAAAATACGATCCCATTAACCATTAACTGGAAGTAGCTTGTTCGAATTATATGTCTGCCAGTAGCAGTTGACAGCATTTTATCACAAAGGACAAAATTCATTCACTGAATTAGCTTAGGCCATTTTCTCATAATTACGAGTTATTCGACATCGTTTTGTTGTGTAAATATGCATCATTTTGTATTTTTGTAAGCGTAACTGATGTCTGTGTACGTTGTTCCAGTAGCAATAGCCTGACAAATTCAAAATGTAGCGGCTGTGTAAAGTTGGCAATAAAAACAACATGTCTATATGTATAACAACCTATACAAATGTAGATATTTCTTCACACACACACACACACACACACACACACACACACACACACACACACACACACACACACACACACACACACACACACACACACACACACACACACACACACACACACACACATTGATTAACTATGCCAATGGTGATATACTTTCTGTTGTCAGTTGGAAGACAACCATTAATATAGAAAAGAGGGCACAATTCTTGATGTACAAGCTTCTACACCAACGAATACAGAAGAAGGGGGAAAACGATTTAAACGCATCTCATTATTTATATAATTAAGAACAATAAAGGCTTCCCGGATGACAGTCATCCGAGCACCTTCATCTCAGACACACACACAACAACAACAACAACAACAACAACAACAACAACAACAACAACAACAACAACAACAACAACAACAACAACAACAACAAAATTTCACGAGAAGCCCAAAGTGTGGCCGGCATATCTGGCGCACAAGCTAGAGCATGAGTATAGCAGCACAGATGTGGTGTATTCTAGGAAAAGGTATTCAGAATAAATACCGGCGTACAGTGTTTGATGGTGAGAGAAATCAGTCGTAATTGTTGGACCGTAATTTTGGATGGCGGGGCTTAGAGCTCGGTGCGGAACCCTCCGTATTATCACGTGCACTCCAGCTGTCGTGGCTTCACCCAGAGAGGGACTATGACATGCATTCAGGTCCATCCCTTCCTTGCGGTTATATATTCACTTTTAGTAAGTCTGCATGGTGTGGATTGCCCCCCTTTCCTGTGGTCATGATCGGCAACGAAACCTTTTTCAAAACGCATTAGTTACGTCAGCTGCAAATGACTTTTATTTAAAGTGAGGAGTCGTTTAATGCCGCAAACTGTTCTTCGCAAGAAGAGAAGAAAGAGGAATTTGAAGTTATAAACGTACTGAACGTTTATTTGTTTACGTTTTGCATTTCTCCCTTTTGTAGATTCCCCATCTCTTTGTGTACAGACATGTTTTTAATGTTTCAGTGTACAGCATTGGTCCATCTGGTCTTGGTTTGTTTTTGTTTCTCTTTGTTATTGATGGGGAAAACAGCATTGAGTGTAATAGTATTGGTGCAGGTCAGTGTTAATACCGTGTACACATGTATATTATAGCAGTACAGTTATGTGATGAAGGAGACAATATGATCTGTATTGTCATCTTGTTATCATGCGTGTCATCTTATGATGGTGTGAATAGACACACTGTCCGTCGTTGTTCGGACTTCAACAGGTTTCCGCTGTGTAACATTTTTGTGCGACAGTGTACAGTCCAGTTGGATGCGTAGCCCAGTCGACTTTGTACCGCGTAGTGTGTAGTGGTGATCCGAAATAAAGTGTGTAGAATCAAGTACTGATCTGAGCATGGCTTGTTGCACTCTGTTTCCTTCTTACTTTCTCTCTCCACCCCCCTCCGTTATTTCCCTCCCCCCTTCCTTTCTCTCTCAGTCTTCTCTCCTCTTTCTCTCTTTCCTTTCTCTCTATCTCCCTCCATTTCCCTTTCCATTTTCTCTTTCTCTGCACCTTGCCTCCCTCTCAATCCTCTCTTCTGTCTGCGTCTGTCAGTCTGTCTGTCTGTCTCTTTGTCTCTGTCCGTCTCTCTCTGTCTCTGCCTCTCTCTGTCTCTTTGTTTCTATCTCACTTTCTGTCTCTGTCTGTCTGTCTCTGTCTGTCTGTCCAACCTCAATCCTCTCCTTTTCTCTCTTCAACCTCAGTCCACTCTTCTTTTCTTTCTTTCTTTCCTTCTCTGTCTGTCTGTGTGTCTGTCTGCTTGCCTAGCTGCCTGCCTAGCTGCCTGCCTGCCTGCCTGCCTGTCTGTCTCTGTCTGTCTGTCTCTCGCTGTCTGTCTGTCTGTCTGTCCTCAAATCTCTACCTTTTTTCTTTCTCTGTCTCTCTGTCTTGGTCTGTCTAGTTGTCTCTGTCTCTTTCTCTGTCTGTTTATCTGTCTGTCTGTCTGTCTCTCTCATTCTGGACTCGGCTCAGAAGGCTTACGAAGAGTGCTTCATTCTAGACTCTATTCACAAAGTTCACGAAGAGTATATCACTCTGGACTTTGTTCACGCAGCTTACGAAGAGTACTTCATTCTGTACTCTGTTCACAAAGCTTATGAAGAGTACATCATTCTAGACTCTGTTGAAAGCTCACGAAGAATACTTCATTCTAGACTGTTCACGAAAGCTCACGATGGCTACTTTATTGTAGACTGTTCACAAAAGCTCACAAAGAGTACTTCTGGAATCTGTTCACGAAGCTAGCTGACAAAGAATCGTGCATTCTGGACTGTGTTCACAAAGCTCACGAAGACTACTTTACTCTGGACTATGTTCACAAAGCTTACGAAGAGTTCTTCATTCTCCGGTTGCTCATTATTCTCTCGCACACCGACCTCAGTTCCTCCGCAGGCGTGACGATGATCACCACCACGGCCATGACGGCGCACCACACCTGCAGAGTGGTGAACCAGGCGCGGAACTGGCTGGCACTGAGCACGTGCAGGCTGGCCATAGCGCCCGGAACGACCACGACCAGCAACAGGATTGCGCACGTGCTCCCCACGATGGCCGTGATCTTGGCGGAGCGGAACACAGCGGTCAGCTGCTGGAAGCTGGGCTCCGACCCGTACGGAAGGTCGGGGAACTCCTCAGCGTACATCTCGCTCCATGGGTGCAGTGGGTTGTTGATCTGCCGCATCCTCGTCCACACGGCCTCCTCGTCGTCCTTGGAGGCGATGGAGTGCGTGCAGAGCGAGACGAGGACGGTGAGGAGGATGGAGACGAGGAGGCTTGCGGAGCAGCCGGCCAGTACGGAGTACAGATGGGAGGTGTTCAGCAGGAACTCGTCCAGCCCGCCCTCTAACGTGGACGCGAAGATGAAGTTGACCGAGACCCCGCTTACCAGTCCACCGATGCTGCCTGGGGTTAAGTACATTGGTCATGAGAAGTGAGCTTCCGGCTTCTTTTTGTATGAGGAGGCTGCACCGTTAAAAAAATCTTTTAAACAAAAAGCACCAAAAAACAGAAAGAAACCAAAAACCTCACAACCATTTCTCTTCCTCACAAATCCAGCAAAAAAACTAAAGAAGAATGAACACACGCACACCCACACACCCCTAATCACGCCGCCATCCTCCCTCCCTCACACACGCACAAGAAAAGAAAAAACACACAACGACAACCAAAAGACTGATTCGTGAGCCACAGTCATAATTAGTAATTCTCTCTGTCTCTGTCTCTGTCTGTCTGTCTGTCTGTCTGTCTGTCTGTCTGTCTGTCTGTCTGTCTGTCTGTCTGTCTGTCTGTCTGTCTGTCTGTCTGTCTGTCTGTCTGTCTGTCTGTCTGTCTCTCTCTCTCTCTCTCTCTCTCTCTCTCTCTCTCTCTCTCTCTCTCTCTCTCTCTCTCTCCCCTTGTCTCTGTCTGTACATGCTCTCTCTCTCTCTGTCTGGCTCCACGAATCCAAAGTGACACCGACTCACCCACAGCCAGACCGACACCAGAAGCCTTGACCCAGACAAGGGAGAGCACCACGCCAGGGAAACAAGGGATGGTAACGATGCATCCGGTCAGGAGGACCCAGTTGAGGTCAAGGCCGGCGGCGTGCACGAGCAGCCCGAAGGGAACGAGGGCCAGAGTGACCCAGAGGATGCACCAGCTCTTGAAGGCCACCAGCGAGTCTTGGTACATGCGGTACTCGCCGTGCTGCGGGCAGCGGAACAGGTGCGTCTTTGTGCTGCGCGAGACCGTGCCCTGAAATCGCAACAGCAGGACGCTGATACACCCTGACTACACAGGACACCGCCTCATTTCTGCTACAGTACGCTGATACATCCTGACCACATTGGACACCGCCTCCTTTCTGCTACAGTACACCTCCTGCTACAGTACGCTGACACATCCTGACGACACTAAGACACAGTCTATACTTTACTGCTGTAGTAAGCTAACACATCACGACGACACTATGACACAGCCTACCTTACTGTTGCAGTGTGTGTGTGTGTGTGTGTGTGTGTGTGTGTGTGTGCGTGCGTGCGTGCGTGCGTGCGTGCGTGCGTGCGTGCGTGCGTGCGTGCGTGCGTGCGTGCGTACGTGTGTGCGTGTGTGTGTGTGTGTGCGCGCGTGTGTGTGTGTGCGCGCGCGTGCGCGTTGCCAAAGTAAGCTGACACATCCTGACAACACCAACACTAAGACACAGTCTATACAGTCTATACCTTACTCCTGCAGTAAGCCGACGCATCCTGACGACACTAAAACAGCCTGCCTTGCTGCTGTGGCTGGCACAGAGATCCTGACGACACTAAGACACGGTTTACCTTGCTGCTGTGGCTGGTACAGAGATCAGGACGACACTAAGACACGGTTTACCTTGCTGCTGTGGCTGGCAGAGAGATCCTGACAACACTAAGACACGGTTTACCTTGCTACTGTGGCTGGCAGAGTTCCTTACGACATTAAGACACGGTTTACCTTGCTGCTGTGGCTGGCAGAGAGATCCTGACGACAGTGCTCACACTGAGACACACTGGAGCATTTGCAGAGTGTTCCAGCTTCATCAGACACCTCCAGGTAGCTGCTGTTGCCGCTGACCTCTGCACTGCTGTGTGGTACTTTGGTGCCACCACAGAAGATGCACATCGACGGCGACAAATTAGTTCTGTGGACAAAACCAGCGTAACATATCACTGGGAATCTATGAAAAGAGGTGATTAATAGCCTGAAAAGTGGAATAGTGGTTGGGTTTCATAGCACTTGAAGCCGAGTTTGCTGGTTTATCAGTTCACACATATACATTGTTACGGCTGTATCAGTCATGCATCTGTATTTCGTGTCCAAGCGTGATCGTATACAGCAACCAGAGTCTGAACCAAGACTAAATTATGGAGTGACAGGGTTTGTTAAGCATTCTGTACGTAACTGGTTTCACTCGGCCCCCGAGTTTCCTTCGTCAAAGCATCCTCCTCTCTAGGTGCACGCGCAAGACACACGCACGCACGCACGCACGCACGCACACACACTCACACACACACACACACACACACACACACACACACACACACACACACACTCACACACACACACACACACACACACACACACACACACACACACACACACACACACACACACACACACACACACACACACACACACACACACACACACACACACACACACACTACCTGAACGGGTTGATGTAGGTCTGGTAGATGTCGTAAACGATGATGGAGGACACGGCCATGATCTCGCCTGACCCCGTGGACATCACCAACATGGTGAACATGGTTAGAATGAGGAACGCGCCAACCCTGCCCATCACCAGCTCGGCCACGTAGGCAGTCACCAGCCCTGATAAAAGAAACGTCGTCATGTCGAGGAATGCTGATTGACTGACATATAAAAGATTAAAGA
>OY757549.1:2495151-2517651 GCA_963584105.1 Alviniconcha strummeri
CTCTCCTGCAATATTATCTGAGCCTGGGCTTAAAAATCACCCGTATTTACGAAGTAGTGCAGTTTGAAAGAAAGCCATTCTTCAAAGGCTTTGTAGATCAAGTGAAGCAGAGAAGCAGATCTTGATCCAAAGAAAAAAAGTAATTGCTGAGTCCATGAAAATATTAGGAAATTCTAGTTAATGAAAATCTTTGACTAATCAAACCAAATCCGAAACTGTTTCGGTGTGCACAGAAGCCGAAGCCAAAGCATCAGTCAATGATCCCCGTTTTCTCAGCTTCACCCAACTGGACTCTGATATATACGAAGTCAAATGCTCAAAACAAAGCATCTGCTACGATCTGCCGCTGCACATAGGGTTTTTCGTTTACGGTTACGCGAAGCTCGTCTTGCTCAGATTTTATTTTGAATTTCTCGATCACTTCTTTTCGCGGAGTAATTTTGCCTTGATCCAGTGTGACACAGACTCGCTGTATTTTTCCATCAGTGGAGAAAGTCTACATGGCATTGTCAAACCAGAACTGCGAGACGAATACAAACAGTGTGTGTATGACTGGCTCCAGCCCCTACTTGTCCCTCCCATCATCATCTTTTCGATGAAGGAGGGGGGGAGGGGGGGGGGGGGGAGATCGTGTTGTCAACAGTTTTCTGCTTATGATAAAAAGACTCCTGGTAAATTCAAACTAGAATTTCAAGGAGATCGGATGGTTGCCTTGTGCAGCAAATCGTATGTGATATGCTCTGAAAACCAAACCAAACGTTCTAGCAAAGGACTTTCACAAAAACAAAACCACCTGGGCTTTCAAAACTACCTGGATACTTTGCTCACAAAACAAAGCTTTGAGGAAAAAACACCGGATTCCGCTTAAACTCTCACCATCAGCTCTCAACCCATCAACAATCCAAACGAGACTCACTTTCTTCTATCCCAAAAGAAAATCTCTTGATGACGGAATCTCTACCATCCCTCTCGACTTGTAAATCTCTATGATCCTCTTGTTTCTCAGGTTGTACATATCGTTGTGATAATCATTCAAACTTACTTTGTTGCTTCTGTTTTGTGATCATCATTTAGAGAAAAATAAATCAGTAGCTTTGTTTGGGTCATGTCACTTTTTTCGTATAAATGGTGTGAGCTCTCTCTCTCTTAAATATTTACTATCATCTCTCTCTCTCTCTCTCTCTCTCTCTTCTCTCTCTCTCTCTTCTCTCTCTCTCTCTCTCTCTCTAAATATTTACTATCATCTCTCTCTCTCTCTCTCTCTCTCTCTCTCTCTTAAATATTTACTATCATCTCTCTCTCTCTCTCTCTCTCTTAAATTATTTACAATCATCTCTCTCTCTCTCTCTCTCTCTCTCTCTCTCTCTCTCTCTCTCTCTCTCTCTCTCTCTCCAATCCACACACAACGCCGGGGCGCGCAAGACCCGACACAATGACACCCATCACTTCCTCACTCAAAGCCTCACTCACACAAACAAAGAAACAAAAAATAAACAAAAAAACTCCCTCCCCTTTCAAAAAGCCACTCAAAGCCTCGCACACATCACAAAAGACATCACACAATAACCCCCCACCATATTAACAAAACAACCAAAAGACACCACACAATAACTCCCCCCCCCCCCACCATATTAACAAAACAACCAAAAGACATCACACAATAACCCCCACCATATTAACAAAACAACCAAAAGACACCACACAATAACCCCCACCATATTAACAAAATAGCCAAAAGACACCACACAATAACCCCCCACCATATTAACAAAACAACCAAAAGACCCGCACATTAAGCCCCCCAAATCAACACACACCACTTCATCCGAAACAACACCAACAAGCTCAAGCTCATCAACCCGCACTCCAAAAAACCTCGACAGTAATAACACACACACCACAAAAGATCCCACACAGTAGTAACCACCAATTAACCCAATAAACAAAAGACCCCACACAATAACCCCCCAATTAACAAATGTCAACCAAACAATAACCCCCAACCATCAGTCAATTCAAAACAACCACCTGACAACACACTCCACTTCACCCTAACCCTACAGCACCAAGGTCAAGGTCATCACCCCCGCATGCCCACTCATAAAGGTCAAAAGGTCAAACGGTAAAAGGAGGGGTCATAGTTCAGGAGCTGTGTGAGAGCGAGGTGGACGTCCTGGGCTGTCCGTCCTAACGAGCCTTCTGGTTTCCGTGGACGTAAAGATTTATTGAACCGTGCTTCGGCATTGGTCACAACTTGTCCCTAATATGTCAACTGATATCTGAGGACATTAAGCATCAACTCATCATCATCGGTAAAGGAATTCTCACTCTAAATACTACTGTGGCATAAATTAATGACGCAAAATTTTTATCCAAGTATTTCTTTAATTTCATTTAAACACTCGTTGAGCACCTCATTTCGAGATGAGCCCTAAGCACTTCACAGTGGCAACTAAACAGAGCTAGTCTCTATTTGCTTCTCAGCAGACCCACAGCGTTCTAACCATCTCTCTCTCTCTCTCTCTCTCTCTCTCTCTCTCGTCTCTCTCCTCTCTCTCTCTCTCTCTCTCTCTCTCTCTCTCTCTCTCTCTCTCTCTCTATATATATATATATATGCAACTCTGAACAAATGACTGCAGCTTTTCATACCGCGTTTTTGAATATTCACCGAAGTGGCTCCAGCGCTGTTTAGTTGTGGGCACGGCTCTCACGTAAAACTGTTGCCGCAAAGGCGCACCTTCTGTAAAGTCTATTCAGTCATGCACCAGTTTACAGTGTTATTTTAGTCTAAGTCACGTACCTATAGGAAGCATGTGTGTCAAGCTATGACCCCGCTACCTGCGCTTTTGTCAGGATGACCCGGATCCTCTGCTTACTACAGCGGTTACACCGGGGCTTGAACGCCGGGTACAGAAAGAATAATTATAGTATTTGTAAAGCGCAAAATCTTGTCCGTGGAGGCTAATTCTAAGCACATACACACACACACACACACACACACACACACACACACACACACTCACTCAATGACGCACGCACGCACGCATACACACACACACAATCACAGGCACGCACGCACTCACACACACACACACACACACACACACACACACACACACACACACACACACACACACACACATATATATATATATACGCAGCCGCACACAGAGCCAACAATACGAAGCTTAACGTACACAACTTAAAACGGGCAGCAAACAGAGACTTGAGACGGATGAAGACAGCAGCACGAAACGGAAAACATGGCAGGTCTATAGTTTTGGGGAAAAGAAATGTTTTCAGGCTACACTTGAATCATGAGTCCAGAGAGGGCTTCTGTCGGAGAGGAAGGGGAAGGTCAACACAGAAAGTTGACCAGACAGCAGGATTACTGATGCAATAGACGGAAAAATAATCCATTCCACAGCACCCAGCTACCGACAGACAGCACTGAAACAGGAATCAAGTTCGAATTTGTATTTGCATAATAAGAAAACACTGTGTCATGTGAAAAACAGCACATTATTCAGTACACACGCGAGACATGATCATATTATGTTGCAATAACGAATGATCTTACGAATCCGAACCACGGAGAATGTGGTCGTTTTTAATGCGAAGCTGGCTAAATGTAGAGCACATCAACTTGATTTATAAGCTTCTGCTCGAGCGCAGTTAATCCATGATTAATCACTCCTAATGCGAAGCTGGCTAAAATAATGTGGATACATTAACCTGATTTAGAAGCTTCTGCTCGAGCGTAATTAATCCATGCATACTTATTCATCTGACATCAATCTGTCATCCAGACAATATCCAAGCACTGGTTTTCGACATCCTTCCTTCAACCACTGCCGTATTTAGTTACGTCATAGGGTCCAGAAAGTTTTCAGCTAACGAGCAGTTTTTTGTTGGAGCTCAAACAGTAGTAAGTTTGTTACAAACAACTCAAATCATGATTATATCAGACGTTTGTTCTATAACTGTCCATGTTGCTCGCGCCAGCTCAAATAAAACCAAAACCGTTTGACTCGAGACGGAACTCTTTTTCTTTTTTTACCCGGGGTGGATGCGCGTCTTGTTTATTTGCGTGCTTGGGCGCTAGGTTGCTTCTACAGTCATATTAGTACCCAAACCTTTCGGAGGGCACTGACCGCGTCGGTGGACAGCTGTGTGGAGATAGAGTGCCCCGTCAGTGGCGTAACCAAATCTAGGAGAGTTTGAGGAAGGCGCCGAGATCAGGTCAGACTAGAGCAACCAGACTTACGCAAACGCAGTTCAACCTACCAGGCGGGGCAGGCTGGAAACTCGAAGCGACAGCTGCCTGAGCGTGTACGGAACTTCCGAGAGCACACATCTGTTTGCACGGGTTATGTATTTGACTGAAGCGCGGCTTGCACCACTCCCTGTGAACCCACAGTATTGTGACACACCTGTGTAAACAGCAGATTGTGCAGTGCGAATAGAAAGCCTCTTCAGTCGGCCTGAGCTGTGCTGGTGACATATAGCTACTAGCACTCAGCACTGGCTGGGGAGGCGTTGCAACAGTGCCGTGCAGTATCCGACTGCACGCTTTGTCGCACACTATTGTGATTCTAATGGGACATTTTGGGCTAATACCCGAGAGAGAGAGAGAGAGAGAGAGAGAGAGAGAGAGAGAGAGAGAGAGAGAGAGAGAGAGAGAGAACTCGAACTCGACAACTTTATTTTACAAGGATTGTAGTTTAGGTTCAGCCAAAAACCTGTCTAACAACTAGTCCTTGCTAAGCTACTGACAGATATCAAATTAAAGGCATTATTTATAGACATAATATAGGATTGAATGAGTGAGTGAAACGTTATACATGAGAATTTCCACACAAAATATAGCGTGCTCACAGCGCCAGATGAACACATGCCATACATCATTCTGTTACATATTATGAGCATATTATGAGCAAATAAAGCAGCAGAACATCTGATCAGTTCATATGACTAGTATCGGAAAAGAAAACAGAAGCAGTCAATGCTTATCTTATAAAGAACAGTAAAGGAGAAGGGGGGAATGGTGGAGGAGGGGGGGGGGGGGGGTCGGAAGGCAGTCGGAAGGACTGGGCGGAGTTGGGCGGAGTTGTATGGGTATATAAAATAGGTCTCAAATGACCAGTCATTGCAATGGCAATCACTCGAAAACCTCAGTCTCTCTCACTGTTTGAAAGAGACCTCAGCTGGAACTCGAGCTCTAAAACTTTATTTTACAAGGATTGTAGTTTTGATTCAGTCTAACAACTAGTACTTGCCAAGTTACTGATGAGTAAATATCAAATTACAGGCATAATTTATATACATACAGGCATGAATGAGTGAGTGAAATTTGATACATGAGAATTTCTACACAAAACATAGCGTGTTCACAGCGGCGCCAAATGTACACATGCATACATCATTCAGTTATAAATTACGAGCATACAACCTGTACATAAGGCAGCACAACATCTGTATGGGGGGGGGGGGGGGGGGGAAGAAAGAGAGAGAGAGTTGTGTGTGTGTGTGTGTGTGTGTGTGTGTGTGTGTGTGTGTGTGTGTGTGTGTGTGGTGTGGTGTGGTGTGGTGTGTGTGTGTGTGTGTGTGTGTGTGTGTGTGTGTGTGTGTGTGTGTGTGTGTGTGTGTGTGTGTGTGTGTGTGTGTGTGTGTGTGTGTGTGTGTGTTCGCTAGTCGTCTAGAATGTACATCGTGTGCAAGAGAGCGTGACGTATAAAAAGATGACGTGTTTTTTGTTTGTTTGTTTTTATATATAATCAAATTGCGTTTTGTAGGGATGAGTCAAGCCGACCGGGCAGGCCATGAACAAGCCCCAAGATGGGCGAAAATTTGCAGTAAAAGTTTCCAATACAAGACATGCTTGGACTTTTTTACTCTCTCTCAACGCTTTCTAGACGGCGTGAGATTAGATGGCATACAAACATTACATGCATAAATGTAGCATAATGACGTGGCAAGAAAAATGGCGAGGGAGAGAGAGAGGTTGGTGGGACAGAGACAGAGACGGACAGACAGAAGGAAAGAGAGAGAGGTAGAGAGGGGGGAAAGACAGACAGAGACAGACAGACAGAGAGAGGGAGAGAGAGAACACTCAAAGACAGTCGCATTAGTTCAATTTACGCCTGTCTAACGGCAGGCACTTTCTGTACCACAAACGTATGCAGTGAGACTAACTGGCTGACTGAACTTTGTTTCACAAGGATAAAGGTTTAGGCACGAATGCCTGCCGGTCATCCTGTCCTCTATACAATTATAACACAAACAATTAAACAGTGCAACAAATTAACGGGGCAACAAAAGTGAGTGAAAAAACAACAAAAACAAACAACAACAAACAAACAAAAAAAGGGGGGGGGGGAGGGAATAATAATAATAATAATCATAATACGGGGAAGGGGTTACATTGAAATAAAAAAAATAAAATAAAAAAAAACAGCAACCGGAAAGAAGTTCGTTCTATAAATTATAAACTGAGGGAAGTGGAACTCTTCGCATTAGAAGTTAGGAGTTTTTTTGTTTTGTTTTCTGTCTCCCTCTGCCATATGCTGTCAGCCCTAGTTGGCCCAAGTGTGGAAAACGGACACTGGTTGGGCTCCACACGCATTAGGGTACATTTGCGTGTACGTGAACTTACGTATACATACATGTGTGGAACTTGAAGTTGCGATGGGAAGGCGAGAAGGGAGCCAAACTTTGTCCGGGTATCACACTCGTTCGATCAGAGTAAACTCCCCTTATAGTTTTTTTCCGTCAGCTTGGCTGTGCACGTCAAACACCATGCACCCTCCGATCCGCAAGCTTTTGAGCATTGCTAAACATTAACTGGAAATGTTAATGAACGCACTTACAGTTTAATCGCTCCATCTGTATGGCATTCGCTGCCTGTCAATCTGCGAAATATCTCCGCTCTGAATTCAAAATCCACCTCAAGATTTTTCTAGTGAGACAGGTCTAATTCACAAACTTAGGTAGACCATTTTTCTCGCAGAGTTCACGAGCTGTGTGAAAGTCGAGGTGGCCGTCCTGGACTTTCCGTCCTAATGAGCTTTACGGTTTCTGTGGACGTAAAGCAACACTGAACCATGCTTCTGCATTAGTCGCAGTTTGTCCCTAATACGTCAACCGACATCCGAGGACATGAAGCTCTACATCATCATCTACCATTTCTGCGAGCGTAGAATACGTGCATGTCTATGTGTGCATTTGTGCGTGAACGTTTTTTGCACGAACGATTTTGTTCTAAAGAAAATTGCTGTAGGCTATATGAGCCATCTATTACTATTCTAATTAAACGGACCAACGCCACAACTCCATGCCTGACAAAAATACCCAAACTCCAAGCACTGGTTTACGACATCCTTCCTTCAAGGAAGGTGCCGGAAAGCGATGCTCGGAGTGTGAAAAATACCAAGTCGAGTCTGACGTCAAGATGATGTACGCGTGTTTCGCCAAGCGTGTCGCGGGGAACAGACCAGTGAACGTCACTCGGCAGTGGGTCTGCTGCCCCTGCATTGACAGTGACACTCGCACCGTGCAAGGAAGTCCGCCTCGGACAGCCTGAACGACTCTTCGCTTGTGTCACAAGCAGGGTATTATTCTCAGGGCCAGGCGAGAGGCTGGATACGTATATTTCTGTGCATACAATATTTCCACGTCACAGCGAGGTACTGGAGAAGACTTTGCTGCACAGTTAAGACCTACTGACAAGTTTTCCGGAAAGGTAAGAGAGAAATGACGTGGCATGGATGGTGTGACACTATTTATGTAGTTTCAGCGTGCAATGCGTGGCGGCGTTCTGCCCCTATAGTGTCTGTCAGCTCTCCTTCCCTGTCTGTCTGTCTGTCCCCTCCTCTCTCTGTCTGTCTCTCTGTCTATCTGTCTGTCTCTCTGTCTATCTGTCTGTCTGTCTCTGTCTGTCTCTCTCGCTGTGAACATGCTCCGTTTTGTGTGAAAATTCTCATGTATCAAATTTAACTCACTCACTCATGCCTGTATGTATCTAAATGATGCCTGTAATTTTATATTTACTCATCAGTAGCTTCGCAAGGACTAGTTAGACGGGGTTTTGACTGAACCTAAACTACAATCCTTGTAAAATAAAGTTTCAGAGCTCGAGTTCCAGTTCTCTGTCTCACTTAGACACAGAGAGAGACTGAGGTTTTCGAGTTCCAGTTCCAGTTCTCTCTCTCGGGTGTTAGCCAAAATAAATGTTCCATTATCATCACAATAGTGTGCGACGAAGCACTGGTTTACGACATCCTTCCTTAAACCACTGCCGTATTTAGTTACGCCATAGGGTCCAGAAAACTGTCAGCCAACGAGCAGTTTTTTGTTCGTGCTCAAACAGTAGTAAGTTTGTTACAAACAGCTCAAATAAAACAAGGCGTGTCATTTATAGCCGCCAACAAAGTTTACACCAGCACAAATAAAACCACAATCATTTGAATCGAGACGGTACTCTTCTTTTTTCTTTTTCTTTTTTACCCGGGTGGATGCGTCTCATGTTTACGTGCGTGCTTTGGCGCTAGGCTGCTTCTACAGTCATATTAGTACCCGAACCTTTCGGAGGACGCTGACCGCGTCGCTGGACAGCTGCGCGGAGATAAAGAGTGCCCCTTCAGTGGCGTAACTAAATCTCTCAGAGTTTGGAGGAAGGTACCGGAAAGCGATGCTCGGATTGTATCCTAGCATCTCCTTCGCTGGAGCGACCCTCTGGAGCTCCATGCCTCAAAATATAAAATCATGTATTTCTGTTCCTTGTTTCAAACGTAATCTGCACAAATATATGTCTGAAAATAACCTTTCGTCAAATGTGGACGGATTTGTTTGAATCACACGTTTGCCTAAAAAATTTAGTGTTGTATAAATTCTGATGTTTCTGCATATTTGTACGAACTGTGAAACTGCATTAATCATTTGCTTATTCGTGCTTATGATATTTGTTTGTGGTATTGTCGTGCTTATTTCTGTTTGTAGTATAGCAAGAACTATATTAAAGTGTTCGAGTTTCTCTCTCCGTATAATATGTATATATATATGATATTGTGTAGAGAACGCATATTATTAACTAGATACTGTGCACAAAGACATATATATATATAGAGAGAGAGAGAGAGAGAGAGAGAGAACTCCAACTTGAACACAACATGTGTGTGTGTGTGTGTGTGTGTGTGTGTGTGTGTGTGTGTGTGTGTGTGTGTGTGTGTGTGTGTGTGTGTGTGCTGTGTTGTGTGTGTGTGTGTGTGTGTGTGTGAGTGAGAGAGAGAGAGAGAGAGAGAGAGAGAGAGAGAGAGAGAGAGAGAGAGAGAGAGAGAGAGAGAGAGAGAGAATGAATGAATGAATGAATGAATGAATGAATGAATGAATAAACTTTATTTTACGAGGGTAGTGGAGCAGACTCGAGGTCTTTTTACATCCAGCCCTCGCCCATGAGAGAGAGAGAGAGAGAGAGAGAGAGAGAGAGAGAGAGAGAGAGAGAGAGAGAGAGAGAGAGAGAGAGAGAGAGAGTTTCCCTGTCGTTTTTGTATTGCAAAGAGCTTCATTATTCACAGTTGTTCATAAAATGTGGTCTGCTGTCGGCCACCGATGTGCGTACGATAATGGATAAGTTCAGAACGATGGCCTTGGTCCAAGGTAACAGATGGGAGTTTAGCAAGTTCAGCAGTGGAGAACTGTCGTCAATATCCACTGCCGTCTCTCCTCGGTCAGATAGTTATAACCCGCCGTATAGGGGGTGGGGTGGGGGTGGGGGGACTCCCCTGGACAAAGAATCCAGAACTCTCTCTCCCTCTCTCTCTTAATCATGAGTAGCTTAGGAAGGACTAGTTGTTAGGTTTTGACCGAGCCTAAACTACAGTCCTTGTAAACTGAAGTTTTCGAGTTCGTGTTCAAGTTGGAGTTCTCTCTCTCTCTCTCTCTCTCTCTCTCTCTCTCTCTCTCTCTCTCTCTCTCTCTCTCTGTTTGTATTTGTCTTTTTATCTCTCTGTCTCTATATCTCCCTCTGTGTGTGTATGTCTGTGTGCGTGTGTCTCTCTATCACTGTCTCTGTCTCTCTCGCCCACCCTCTCTCTATCTTTTTCTAGCCTAGACGTAGCTTCGAATTACATAGCTTTGCACGTTTCACCTGCTGCCAGGGGTCCACCATCTTGATTCTACCTCCACGGTTGATTGGGCTTTGTGTTTCTGAGTGCCTATCCAGCCATAACGTGATTTGACGATTTATGTGCTTTCCCCTGCTGTAATCTTCGCGGTTGGCTGTGTATTAAATATCAAGTCTCTGTTAGTCAACTGTTCTTACTGTTGTTGATCTTCTTTTCTCGCAAACCTGATGTCCAGTTTATTGGGAAATGAGGTGGACGCCATTAACTTGCATGGTACAGAACAATTCTACCTGAAGCAGGGAGGTGTAAACAGAGATGAGTAAATGCAGAATTCATTGCTTAACAGTAAGATGGATAGGCGTTTGCTCCCTTGGTACAGCAAACACTTTTGTCCGGGAGCATGAGACCATCTGATAACAGTTTGCCCTACCTCGGATAACAGCACATTCATTCAACAATGACTAAACCAGTGTTAATTTCGTCCCACCTCGCATAACAGCACATCCAGGCAACAGTAGTTAAGCCAGCCTTACCAAAACACACCAAGAGCGCATCAACTGCTCTAACGCCAATGTGCTTCACAACAGCTATGCGCAGCGGCTTTGTTGCGAATGTATACATAATACTAGCATTGCATGCACACGCACTGACTGCAAAACAACAGGATGCTTTTGAAACAACAGCTTGTCCTTCTCCGCCCTGTTTTTATGTGCCGTGTCTCGACGCATGAGCGCTGCAATGTTTGATGGCCTTTTAGTTGATGGAGTTTAGCGGTGCCGTAGAGAGTTGTCACCCTTCTTCTCGCTTGGCGTTCTTTACGGAAGTCTCCGCTATAAAATCTGAAGGCTCGACAGCGCCATTGTTTGGGGGCAATTTTTCATTCAGCGTCGGGATCGAGACACTTGCGAAGTCCGTGTTTTTGTTTTTGACAGATGGTGACAGCGAGGAGAGGGAGGAAGTTATGGGCTTTCTTCCTTGTCTCGTGCAGTGTTCGCTGTTGTCAGACACAACGTAAGTATCAGCGCACCTGTCGTCTGTCATTTAGCGAACGCTTAAGTGCCTGTCAAATCTTCCGCTGTTGTCATGTTACACCTGCTGTCTACTCATCAAGCGCTTGCTTGTAAGATCTTCCGCTTTGTCATACGTACCACAGCTGTGTCTGTATACTAAGGTCGCGCTTACCTGTATGATCTTCCTCTCTTGTCGTACGTAGCACGCCTGTCTGTCTATTAAGCACGCGCTTACCTGTAGGATCTTCCTCTCTTGTCGTACGTACCACTGTTGCCTGTCTATTCAGCACGCGCTTACCTGTAAGATCTTCCGCTCTTGTCGTTTAACATAGGATGTAGGCTTCTGCGTGTCATTATTTTGTTATCTGTGCAGGATGTCCGAAAACAGGACTGACCTGCCAAAAACGGACTATCTCCTTTACTTACTGGACCTGAGATAACTTATCCCCGTTCCTTTCTGTACCTGAGATATTCAGCTTATCCCCGTTTCTTCCTGCACCTGAGATAGCTTATGCCCGTTCCTTCCTGCACTTAGATAGTCAGCTTATCCTTTTACTTCCTGCACCTGAGATAGCTTATCCATTTACTTCCTGCCCCTGAGATAGCTTATCCCCTTTACTTCCTGTACCTGAGATAGCTTATCCCCTTTACTTCCTGTACCTGAGATAGCTTATCCCCGTTCCTTCCTGCACCTGAGATATTCAGCTTATTCCCTTTACTGACTGTACCTGAGATAGCTTATCCGCTTTACTTCCTGCACCTGAGATAGTCAGCTTATCCGCTTTACTTCCTGCACCTGAGATAGTCAGCTTATCCGCTTTACTTCCTGCACCTGAGATAGTCAGCTTATCCCCTTTACTTCCTGCACCTGAGATAGTCAGCTTATCCCCTTTACTTCCTGCACCTGAGATAGTGTATCCGCTTTACTTCCTGCACCTGAGATAGCTTATCCGCTTTACTTCCTGCACCTGAGATATTCAGCTTATTCCCTTTACTGACTGTACCTGAGATAGCTTATCCGCTTTACTTCCTGCACCTGAGATAGCTTATCCGCTTTACTTCCTGCACCTGAGATAGCTTATCCGCTTTACTTCCTGCACCTGAGATAGTCAGCTTATCCCCTTTACTTCCTGCACCTGAGATTGTCAGCTTGGTCTCATAACCCTCTGTTAATACGAGTGTACATGTGAGATTTCCATTCTCTGTTTGCACAAAAAAGCACGCACAGAACTTAATTATTGTTATTTAGCTAGACGTTTATTGCATGTCTCTCCAGAATAAAAGTATGAGATTTTTAATTGTCTGTTTATCACTATGGTTAATTAAGTTGTAAAGCGCTTTGACCCTTTGAAAGCCTTCTATAAAATAACGATGTGAATGTTTTTCGCCCTTTACCATGATGCGAGAATGAAATTTTTCTGTTGCTGTTTTTTCCATCGGGATGGCAATCACACAAAAGGTTCAGAAAAACGCTGTTTATTAAGACAAAACACAACATGCGAATTTTCATGGTAATCCCCTTTATCAAGTTAGAAACTACATAATTCTTTTCATCGGGATGGCGTTTAAATTCATGTGTATAATTATATAATTCACTATGAGTTTTTCTTTCCTTTTTACTTCTTGGTGCTTCTTCCAGCAAGAGAAGACTGGCTGCAGAAAGGCCAGGATGAACTGCGCTTAGCCCTCCAACAACGTCACAATATGGGTGTGGCCAGAAACGTCATCCTGTTCTTAGGGGACGGCATGGGTGTATCCACGGTGACGGCCGCCCGCATCTACAAGGGACAGAAGGACGGGCGCACAGGCGAAGAAACGCAGCTCAACTTTGAAAAGTTTCCATACGCCGCTTTTTCAAAGGTCATTCGCATAATTATTCTCTAACGGCCCCGCACCTCTCCCCGCCCAATATAAACACATTAGCCTGCTAACTCAGTGAGCCGGTTTGGCCTAGCACCATGCTTACTTACTTAACTTGGCCGTAAGCCAGTTTGGCCCAGCGGTAAGGCGTTATGCTGGTACGCAGAAGGACCTCGGCTCGATTCCACTTCGGCTCTCTTTCTCTTCAGAAAGGTTGTGGTTTGTGGACACTGTCTTGTGTGACCTTGCCTCTCACAATTAATGAAATTAAAATGACTCTCATCACTGCCCGTCTTAATGTATGAGTCATTGTGGTGGTGACAGTGTAGCTTCCCTGTCACCCCGAGTTGTTCCTCAACAGTTAATCCTTCGGACTCTGAAATTCTCTTCTGAACAGCTGTTGAAACAGCAGTTATCAGAGTACACCAGTTGCTTTGTATTACCGGGGTCCCCACCCCCTTAGCATGGTTGTTCTGGCGGTGGCTGACGGTCTTTTCGGTCTTTACGGGTCGGAGCGCAGAAGCGAGTACCCGATTCCCCCCCACCCCCACATTTCCCTTGTCCCTAATAAGCTGCGTGTGGCTTCCGTGAACGTAAAGCAACACGAAAGAAGAAAGAACTCGTCGGTCATTATGTAAGCCGGTTTGGCGTAGCGGTCCGGCGTTAGGTTGAAGTAATGTATCCTGTTTAAGTGTAATGTTACTTCAGAGTTGATTTTGATGTTATGCTGTTTTAAATCCTCTGTACCGGAACGGGCTGGAGGACCAAACATCCCTGAATCCTTGGCTGCTTCATTCCTGGGCCCAGACGTACAACACGGACAAGCAGGTACCCGACTCGGCAGGCACGGGGACCGCCTTTCTTGCGGGGGTCAAGGCCAACTTTGGGACATTAGGGGTCGATGCCCGCGTGACGAGAGGGAACTGCAGTGTCTTTCCTGAGGGCTCTGTCTCCACCATCATGGACTGGGCCATGGAGGCTGGTGAGTATCAATTATTAGGCTCACATTAGCCGACAGGATCAGCAAACTGTAGTCGAGACTACGGACTGGTGAGTACTGCTACGTCCGCAAACTCCAGACTGAATAATTTTGCTTAACGTCCATTGAGGCGAGATGGCCTATTAGGGACGGGGACGAGGGGGAAGGGGAAGAAGAAGAGTGAAGACTCGAGACAGGCGCCAACCCGGAAGACCAAGGCTGCCGTGGACCGCCGCCAGAACAACAAAATATTATGGCAGTATCCGCTCGGCATTGCTCAGCAACTACCGTACCACGCAATTGCTGTCCCAACTGCTATGCAGAACAAAGTCACAAAGACAGTGTCCGTAGCTCCGCCGATGGGAAACAACTAAAGCAAAAGAAGTCCAACTTTCAAGCTCAGCTCCATCTCCCTGCTCTTGATCTCTTCTGGGCTAACTCGAGGGTCCAGCACCACCTTCCTCCTTTTGATCTCGCCTGGACTCGCAAAAGTGTGTCATTTCTTCGTGAGAGTCCAGCTCACTTCTCTCCTCAAGATCTCGCCTGGACTCTCTGATTTGTAACACTACTGGGTCTGAAGGTTGTAGGCTAGACCACGGCGACGGACTAGTAACACTGCTGGGTCTACTTTATATCCGCAGGGTGCTCCTTGACAGGTGCATGCGAGATCAACAGGAGGAAGGTGGTGCTGGACTCTCACGAAGAAGTTGGACACTTGGCGGGTCCAGGCGAGATCAAGAGGATGGAGGTGGTGCTGGACCCTCGAGTTAGCCCAGAAGAGATCGTGAGCAGGGAGGTGGAGCTGGGCTCTGAGAGTTGGACTTCTTTTGCTTCAGTTGTTACTCACCAGCAGTGCTATGGACATTGTCCATGTGACTGCTCCACACAGCAGTTAAAACAGCGTAGTACACTAGCTGCTACGCAATGGCGAAGGCATACTGCCTTAACTCTTCTATTGTTCAGGCGGCGGTCCGCGGCCTCCTCGGTCTTCCGGGTCGGTGCGCGCGGTCGAGCCTTCACTCTTGCCCCTGATGTATCCTGCTAGCAATGATTTTAGGGCTTCTTTTTAGTGTGGGTGGGTGTTATGCTGGGCTATGGGGGGAGTGCATGGATACGCGAAAGTAACATTCAAGAGGCAACGGTATTTTGCGAGCGCAGTGGGTCTGCTCGAGAGCGGAGAATAGCGCTATATAAAAGCGACCAACAAGCGATACTGTTGGTTGAAGTGTTGCTTTACGTCCACAGAAACCTCGACTTTCACACAGCTCCTGAGACCGACGGTACTGTGCACACCAGCTCCTCTTTATTTGACAGGAAAGTCGGTGGGGCTGGTGACGACAACCCACGTGACCCATGCAACACCAGCATCGGGCTACGCGCACTCCCCGGAGAGAGATTGGGAAAACGACGTTGCCATGGCAACAGCTGATGACCTCTGTAAGGCCAAGGTCAAGGACATAGCATCCCAACTGGTTGAAGATACACCAAATGCTGACATAAAAGTGAGGGATTATGTTATCGGATATGAAAAGACAAGGGGAACTGCGTGACTGTTGCAGTGGAGAGAGACACTGACACTGACACTGATTTTATTGATATAAGGCCATAGCCCTTTTCAATGGGGGGAGGTCCATTTTCAAGGCATTCATATCGAATATTTCAAAAACCCGTACTCTCTCTCTCTCTCTCGGTCTCTCTCGGTCTCTCTCTCTCGGTCTCTCTCTCTCTCTCTCTCTCTCTCTCTCTCTCTCTCTCTCTCTCTCTCTCTCTCTCTCTCTCTCTCTCTCTCTCTCTCTCTCTCTCTCTGTGTCTCACACACACACACACACACGGACGCTCGCACACGCGCGCGTAGCACTCGCTGACACGAGCGCACACATGCATACTGACGAAAACAGATTCTAATGGGCACGCGTACTCACAGTCATGCTTAAAAAAATCATACACATTTCAATATCAAGGAAACTATCCAATCACTCTTTGACGTAGCAGAAGTCCTCAGGAATTATCGTTCATCTTTTTTAACCTTAACTGCAATGCAAAGAACAGAAACTTTGCCATGCCAAGTATTGATTTTTGTGTTTTGCCATTCATGTTGTTAGCAAACCACTTTTCTTGATCAGATATGTTCCTGTTGTAATTTACCAAATATCTTGTTCTAAGGTTTCTATAGACTGGACAATGCAAAAGGAAATGGATTTCACTCTCAGGCGTATTTTCACAGAAAGGACAATTTACCTCTTCTGGCAATTTTGAATACCGATATTTATGTGTGTTTATCTGAGAAACACCCATTCTAAATTGTGCAAGTGAATTACGGTAAATATTTATCCATATCACATCTACATAGTATTCTCGTTCAAAACAGTGTTTAAACTGTCTATAAATAGAAAACCGTGTGCTAGACTCCATATGGTTTACCCACTCATGACAAAAGGAACTGTATAGTCTTTCCCTGAGCTCCTTAAACAAAGGACCTTCTTGTCCACAGCCAAACAACCACACCTGTTCAAAACCACTATTACATAAGACTGCTTTGATTCGAGTTACCCAAGTTACATATCCCTTTTCATGTAGGCCCAGTGACATATTGTATGTCTTTTTTGACCAAAAGTTCTCTGGCTGTTTAAGCAAGCGGAACCAATATTTTATGCTTTTCGATATGCTTGTGATCCTAAAGGATATCTGCCAAGTTCTCCATAAACGATGTCATTCGGTGTTTTATCGAGCACATGCAAAAACCGTTTACAGGCGTACAAATGGACCCTTTCAATTTGGTCAAACTTATCCATCCTCCCGCTCCATACAATAAAGTGTGCATCAAAAAGTTTGAAGAATATTTCAGCGGAGTTACAGTCAATTATGTTTAACGTAGCAAGAATTTCTATAGTACTTTTTGTTGTTGTTGCTCTAACAGCCATATCTTCCACTGCAGCAGAAAAGCTAAGTCTTGTAGAAAAGGTCAGCCCTAAATACTTATAAGAGTTTACTACCTCTAGTTTATTTCCATTAAAAATCCATTTCTCTCTTGCACCTAAGAAGCCCCCTTTTCGGAAAACTACTACCTTAGACTTGTCTAAGTTTACTGTTAATCCTAACCTTTTGGGTTGCCTCTTGCAGCACATTCAGCTGGTTTTGTAGCCCAGTTACAGTCGATGAAAGTAAAGTAAGGTCGTCCGCAAACAGAAGTAGAAACAGTTCTATCTCTGCTGGATCTAGAGAGACTCCATGTTTACCCTTTTCTAAGATTTCATTTGCGAGTTCATTTATTAGCATGGAAAACAATATTGGGCTAAAAATACACCCTTGTTTCAGGCCTTGAAAACATTCAAAGAAGTCACTTAAACCTGATTTACTCATTACACAAGCTTGCACTGTGGCGTAAATGCCCCTAATCATCCTAAGCATTTTACCCCTGACTCCAGATCTAAATAGGACCATCCATAGAATATCACGGTTTACAGAGTCATATGCCTTTTTGAAATCTATAAATGCCACATACAGTTTAGTGTTTTTCAATAGGTGTTTTTCAATGGCTGCGTACAAGGTAAACATGTGATCGATGGTTGAACGGCCTTTCCTGAAGCCTGCCTGGGTCGTCATTTAAAACCGAATTACTCTCAGTCCAACGCATCAGTCTACTGTTGATGATATGGGTAAAAACTTTACTCAAAATACTTAGCAACGAAATACCTCTATAATTATCCGGGTTATTCTTATCTCCTTTTTGATGCAATGGAATAATTATTGCTTTGGACCATTCCTCCGGGAACATACCCATATCGAATAGTACATTAAAGATATTCTTCAAATAAGGAACGATCACTGATTCCGCCACTTTGAGCATTTCTGCTAGAATCCAGTCTGGTCCCGCTGACTTACCAGCTTTTAAATGTCTGATTGCATTCCTTACTTCTTGCTCACTTGTCTCACAATCTAGTATGTCATCGAACGTCTCTTCTTCCTGAATACCGTTATTGTTTTCCACGTTACTATCATTAACTGTTTTTGATACTTTCGTTAAAAACTCGGTCAAAGTGTTCTAACAGTGGAGAGAGAGAGAGAGAGAGAGAGAGAGAGAGAGAGAGAGAGAGAGAGAGAGAGAGAGAGAGAGAGAGAGACAGACAGACAGACAGACAGACAGACAGACAGACAGACAGACAGACAGACAGACAGACAGACAGACAGACAGACACAGACAGACCGACAGACACTTTATTACACAAGGATAAAGATTTAAGCACAAGTCGGCTTTTTTTTTACAAATCTGTCCCTGATGACAAACACAGTAACACTCAATACGTCAAACAAAACTACAAATAATTGCGGCAACTTAGAGAGAGAGAGAGAGAGAGAGAGAGAGAGAGAGAGAGAGAGAGAGAGAGAGAGAGAGAGAGAGAGAGAGAGAGAGACCCACCTAGCTAACCCTTTTGCCACGGGGCCACCTTTGCAGGTGGTGCTGGGAGGCGGGAGGAAACACTTCCTGCCCACGACGGCTCCTGTACCCGGAACCTACGACTTCAACTTCGGCGGGCGTCGGGATGGCCGCAATCTCATTCAGGTCAGCGCACAATGCGGCGCATCCAACGTCACCATCCGTATTCTGCTTAACCCGAAACTACAACCATCCACTTGTTTGTCCTATCTTCGAGGTGTTTTGTAGATTATTACTGATAAAAAAAGATAAAAAGGATGACTGCTAGCGTTTTAAACAAGACCCAATGACATAAAGGCTAGAAGGAAAGGTAATTTAATGTGAGAATAATGTGCGAATTTTTAGCATAAGCCTGTTTTTTCAAGCGACAAAAGAACAGTTTAACAATAGTTAAGCGATGAGAAATAAAAATGACTTTATTTTTGACATAATTTGAAAAGAAGGTTCAATATAGTCGTCAAATGAAAGTTTCGAAAAAAATCACGGACAGCACTTGTGCTTTGTGTGAATCTGCGTGTACATGTGATTGAATCTCCCAACCTAGCATGAGTAGACGATTAGTTTGTCGGTATTTGCATTTATCCAAACACATGAAAGATTCAAGAGAACGTTTATTTAATGACAATACACAACATACTAATTCTGCGTAAGCCCCTTTTTCAAACGACGAAACAGTTTAACAAAAGCGAAACGGTGAAAAATTAGAATGTAAATTACGTATCCTCTTTTGGTTTTGTGGTGTGTTGGTGTCCTGTGTTTGGAAGACTGAATATTAAGACATTTGCATTAACCTGAACCATGAGACTAGTGCTAATGTACGTCTGTTCTGTGTTGATCAAGCAGGTGTGGAATGCAATAAAGACAACGCCAGTTCAGTGTAAAATAAGGTGTAAGAGGACGTTGTGTTGATCAAGCAGGTGTGGAAGGCAATAAAGATAGAACGCCAGCTCAGTGTAAAATAAGGTGTAAGAGGACGTTGTGTTTATCATGCTGGTTTAGTAAGTCGACAAAGACGGAACGCCAGGTGAGTGTAAAACACGGTGTAAAATGACGCTGTGCTGATCATGCAGGTAAGGCAGGCCGACAAAGACGGAAAGGCAGGTGAGTGTAAACACGGTGTAAAATGACGCTGTGTTGATCATGCAGATAAGGCAGAGCGACAAAGACAGAACGCCAGGTGAGTGTAAAACAAGGTGTAAAATGAAGCTGTGTTGATCATGCAGGTAAGGCAGGACGACAAAGTGAGACGTGACGTGAACGCCAGCTAAGTGTAAAACAAGGTGTAAAATGACGCTGTGTTGATTATGCAGGTATATGGCAGGACGACAAAGACACTAAGTGTAAAATAAGACGTAAAATGACGCTGTCATTCTGCAGGTATAGCAGGACGACAAAGACACTAAGTATAAAACAAGGTGTAAAGGGCGTTGTGATCATGCAGGTACAGCAGGACGACAAAGACACTAATTGTAAAAGAAGATGTAAAAGGGCGTTGTGATCCTGCAGGTATGGCAGGACGACAAAGACAGACGTGACGTAAACGCCAGCTATGTGTAAACAAGGTGTAAAAGGGCGTTGTGATCCTGCAGGTATGGCAGGACGACAAAGACAGACGTGACGTAAACGCCAGCTATGTGTAAACAAGGTGTAAAAGGACGTTGTTATTCTACAGGTATGGCAGGACGACAAAAGACAGACGTGACGTAAACGCCAGCTATGTGTAAACAAGGTGTAAAAAGACGTTGTTATTCTACAGGTATGGCAGGACGACAAAGACACTAAGTGTAAAACAAGGTGTAAAATGACGTTGTGGTCATGCAGGTGTGGCAGAACGACAAAGAGAGACGAGGCGTGAATGCAAGCTACGTGTGGAACAAGCAACAACTGGACACGATAGATGTCAACAGGACAGACTATTTGTTAGGTAACGAAACATTCACTCTCTGTCCGTCCCTTTCAGCTGCTGAAATGAAATGCTCGAAATTACACGGTCTATGTCATACTGATGATATGATTTCCTCCGGAGGTGATTCCCCTCTACTGTACTGCTGAAATTTCCTGCCTCGTGAAATTACAGACATATTCAGTCAACCACTGCAGTCAAAATCGCTTTCAAGACCCATCTGATTAAACCCTGCTAGTGTGTGTGTGTGTGTGTGTGTGTGTGTGTGTGTGTGTGTGTGTGTGTGTGTGTGTGTGTGGTGCGTGAGTGTGTGTGTGTGTGTGTGTGTGTGTGTGTGTGAGTGTGTGTGCGCGCGTGCGTGTGCGTGTGTCTCCATACCTATGCATCTGTGTGTGTGTGTGTGTGTGTGTGTGTGTGTGTGTGTGTGTGTGTGTGTGTGTGTGTGTGTGTGTGAGTGTGTGTGTGTAATGTAGGTCTTGCCTGCTTAGCTTGTGATTTGAATTGTTTGTAGTCATTGTTATTGTCATTTTCCACTTAATGTGTTTCAATGTGGATGTACTTTGTATCTGAATTACATAAAATGCGCCGAGCTCTGTTTTTGTGTTAGATGTTCGCGATTTATGAATACCCCATAAAAATTATTACTGATATTATTTATGTAGTGCTCAGTGTTTTGTATATATACGCAAGAAACCACGCAGTGACAAGGCACTGATGATTGACTTATTATACATTTGAAGATGTGAACCTCACGAGACTATCAGGCACCCATTTCCGTTTGAGAATTCAATATTTGCCACAGTGTGTGCGGTTTCATTTCCTTCTCTTAATCCGGATGTGCAGGTCTGTTTAGTCAAGGTCACATGGAGTTCGACTTGAACCGCAACTTGACCGGTGTCATCACAGAGCCCTCTCTGGCGGAGATGGTCACCAAGGCTATCGGTGTGTTGAGCAGCAATCCGCAGGGCTACTTCCTGCTGGTGGAAGGTGCAGAATTCCCTTTTGGCTCTGTTTGTTGCTCGCCTGTATGTTTTGTTGAGGAAGGAAATGAAGGTTTATTTTGCTGTGTCAGTCCCTGTGCCTATGAAAGGTGCTGAACTATTTGTAGCATTTGTTTATCACTCGCCTGTCTATTTTGTAGAGGAAGGAAATGAAGGTCATTTATTTTGCTCTCGCCTGTCTATTTTGTAGAGGAAGGAAATGAAGGTTAATTTATTTTGCTCTCGCCTGTGTATTTTGTTGAGGAAGGAAATGAAGGTTAATTTATTTTGCTCTCGCCTGTGTATTTTGTAGTGGAAGGAAATGAAGGTTAATTTATTTTGCTCTCGCCTGTGTATTTTGTTGAGGAAGGAAATGAAGGTTAATTAATTTTGCTCTGTCAGTCCCTGTACCTATGAAAGGTGCTGAACTATTTTTAGCCTTTACATATCATTCCCATGTGTATTTATTGAGGACGGAAATGAAGGTTGGTGTACTTTTCTCTAAGTGTTGAATATCACTATCACTTGTGGGGCGATCTGACCTTTGTGTTTGAATAGGTGAATATCACTATCACTTGTGGGGCGATCTGACCTTTGTGTTTGAATAGGTGAATATCACTTTTACTTGTGGTGTGATCTGGCCTTTGTGTTTGAATAATTATCAGGAATCATTCAATTGTTAGAAGAGTGAACCTTCTGGTCGGCCTGCAGGTGGGCGCATTGACCATGCCCATCACATCAACAACGCCCACTTGGCTCTCGGCGAAACCGTTGCCTTTGACGACGCCGTAGCCGTTGCCAAGGAGATGACAGGGGACGATACTCTGATGGTCGTCACGGCGGATCACTCTCACGTCCTCACCATCGCCGGTTACCCCGACAGAGGACACAACATCTTTGGTAAACGGTCGGGGATGGAGGGAGGGAGGAAAGATGGGGGGCGGGAGGGGGGGGGGGGTGAGGGGGACGTTTACACACAGTAGCAATGTTAAAAGCGGGGATAGCTCAGTGGTTAAAGCGCCGGGACTCGTGATCGAGGGGTCGCGGGTTCGAGTCCCAGGAGGAGCGGCCGGAGAATTTTTGTTTACAGGGGTCCAGGATTAACGTGACGTTTTGTTGACAGGAGTGCAGGATTCACCTGATGTTCTTCTCGTTCACAGGAGTGCAGGATTCACTCGATGTTCGTCTCATTCACAGGAGTGCAGGACTGAA
>OY757549.1:2520151-2531749 GCA_963584105.1 Alviniconcha strummeri
AAAGGATAGCGTCCAGTGTCACCGTATACCATATGGTTTGGTGTTTTGTTGCTAACACATAATAACCTTTTACAAGCAAAAAGATGAGCTGTCTCGACGGCCGTCAGCCTCAACATTCCCCATATTTCTGATGCATACAACAACATTGGCTTAATCTGTGCATCAAAGAGTTTGAAAAATAAAGAAGTGTCCAGACTGCCAAGAGACCACATAGTTTTCATTAAATCTAAAATTTTGCCTTTGGCCTTGCTAGCAGACTCTTCACAAGTGGAGTTGTTTGACAGTTTTGTTGTTAGAGTGAACCCCAAATATTTGTAACTATTTACTATTTCCACTTCCTTACCATCATAAAACCATTTTCCCCCTGCCGCAATATGTCCTCCTTTTCTGAAAATCATAACTTTTGTTTCGTCAAGATTTACTGTCAAGCCCAACGATTTAGAGGCTTTTTCAAGATTACCTATCTGATTTTGTAAGCCTGATGGTGTGGATGATATTAATACGATGTCGTCTGCGAATAACACTATGAAAATTTCCTCAAACCCAGGGATTAGATGAATACCATGCTTGCCGTCTTCCCGAACAAAGTCTGAAACATCAGATATAAAGAGGGAGAACATCAATGTACTGAGAAGACACCCCTGTTTCACTCCAAGTGAACATGGGAAAAACTCGGAAAACTTTGCACCCCACCTGACGCATGACTGGACTGAGGTGTATACGGCCTTAATCATGTTTATCATTTTAGACGGTGTTTTCAGTTTTTCTAACGTTTCCCATAATTTATTCCGATCAACCGTATCAAAGGCTTTGTTATATTCAACAAAGGCGACATAAACTTTCCCGCCACGTCTGCTGTTTAATTTCCTTTTCACCATTGAAACCAGTGTGAATATGTGGTCAATTGTTGAATACCCTTTACGGAACCCTGCCTGTTCTTTGCTAATTTTATTTTCCTTTTCAGCCCATGTGTGTAGCCTCTTGTTCAAAATAGCAGTGAAAACCTTGCTAACGATACTAAGTAAAGAGATTCCCCTATAGTTGTCTGGATTATCATCGTCACCTTTCTTAAAAATGGGTACAATAACCGATTTGCTCCAAACTTCCGGAAAAAGGCTTGCACCATAAAGATTATTGAATAATTGCGTAAGAAAAGGTACAACCACATTTTCTGCATATTTGAGAAACTCTCCACATATTTCATCTATTCCAGAGGCTTTCCCGTGTTTCATGTTTCTAATGGCTTGACAAACTTCCTGCTCCGTAATTGGATCGTCTAATTCTGGGATATGTGTTTCACTTGTTTCGAGTCCTTTGTCTAAGAGATTTTGGAAATGCTCTTGCCATGTGGTAATAGCTATATCTTGGTGTTTTGTTTTCCTCTGTCTCGCTGGGTAGCTGTCTTGGTCAGCAAGCGTTTGATGCCTTTTGTGACACAGATTGGTTGCAAAAATGACAATATGATCTGTATCCAAATATCGAAAGATTGCGTAGGATTGGACAAAGATTTATTATTTGTTTCATTGTATGTTCCACCATACCAAAGTCCGTATTATAAGCAGTCTGACACGAATTGTTGCATCCACCATCTCGAAGAATTTCTTCTGAATCTGTACCAAAATGGGGAGAACGCGTATTTACTGGTGGGCGGGAATTTCAATGCACGTATTGGAGAGTGGGATATTGTGATGGATGATGAACCAGATTTGTTTGAGGATGCAGTTAGTGGAGACAGTTTGAGAAAATCAAAAGATAAGAGCACAAACCAATTTGGAAAAACTCTCATTGACTTTTGTTCAACCTTCCATTGTATGCCACTGAACGACAAACACAGTGGTGATCCACAAGGACAGTTCACTTTTATATCCCAGCAGGGAAACAGTGTTGTTGACTACTTTGTTGTTACTGCTGACTTTGTCTCAAAAACCGATATGTATTTTCAAGTCGGTAGCCGGGTTGAATCAAGCCATATGCCCGTACATCTCAGCATTCGAGGAAAACAAAAGAAACCAGAAAAAGACATTCATCCAACGCATAGAGGGCATTACAAATATAAAATGGAACAGCGAAAACGTTGAAGAGTTTAACGAAGCTGTTAGTTCTGATGAAACCAAAGAAAGATTTAAAGAGGCCCTGGATTTTTTGGATACAAACATTGAAAAAGCTTTGAAAACTTTTAGTGACACTTTGCTGCATGCTGGCGAAAGTATCGTTCAGCACGGGCGCCGAACGCAGCACATGTAAATGGTTTGACCGTGAATGCATCTCAAAAAAGCGTGACGCACGGCGCGCCCTCAGTCGTTTTCAGAGAACAAAACTAGAGAGAGACAAATTAGCCTATAGGCAGAAGAGAACTGAGTACAAGTCAACAATTGCACAAAAGAAAAAACAGTACAAAATTACCGTGCACCAAGCTCTGTTTGATAACAAACGAAACAGTTTTGGGACACAGTTCGAAGAGCGAGACAGAGGAAAACAAAACACGAGAGAGAGAGAGAGAGAGAGAGAGAGAGAGAGAGAGAGAGAGAGAGAGAGAGAGAGAGAGAGAGAGAGAGGAGGAGGAGGAGGAGGAGGAATGCCAGCAGCGACCGATTTACGCTATGTTTCCTCCTAACAGTTTCGTCTTCTGTGCATCACTTCGCCAGGACAGCCTGCACATCTCTAACACACAGTTCCTCGCTTTTTGCCGACTCGCATTTGTTCAACATCACATCTTTTGGCTTTTCATTTCAGCTGCAAGGTTCCACCAGCAATCTCGGCTCGTCCCGTTGAACTACGAGACCCACGCCGGAGAGGACGTAGCGATCTACGCCACAGGCCCCATGTCCCACTTGTTTCACGGGGTGCACGAGCAGAACTACATCGCCCACGTCATGGCGTACGCCTCCTGCCTGGGGCCCAACACTCAGCACTGCCAGACGACGCAGGACCACGCCGATGACCGGCAGCAGACAGACCAGTCCTCAGGAACTGGAGGAGGTTGCGCTGCCAGCACTGCCAGCTCTGCCCGTAGCAGTTCGCGGACCTCCGGTCCCTGGACTTCCGTTTTCGTTACGTTTCTAAGTTTGGTTATCTGTATAGGTCAGCAAAGCGCTCAGCCCACATTTTAAAGGTTCGATCTGTTTGCGGGTGACCAGAATTGTTTGGGAAGATGGGGACTTATGGGAAATAACGTTTTGTACTTTATATTTTTGACAATTCCTTTTAGAAGATTTTCGATCTGGAAGTGTGGATTTTGTAGTCAGTTTGGGAGAACCACAGAAATATTCGGTCTTTGGCTGAGACGTGGACACTGACTGAGACTGTAGAGTCTGTCTGAAGTAAAGAAGGCACACAGTCGGCGATGGCGGTACACCGACTCAAACAGCCTGTTTTTTTTTCTGAAGAAGAAGAATCAGTATTCCGGATTCTCTTGATTCTCAATACAAAACGAACAAGTAACGAAGAGGTGGAGAATACACAAAGAACAGATGAAAGAAAGGACATTCGATCTACTTATATTTTAGCTAGTAACAAAGTTGTTCGTTTGTTTGTTGTTCAAAATCAAACGTTCCTGAAAAAAAAAAAAAAAAAAAAAAAAGGAAGCGGAAGGGAAAAAGAGAAAAGTAAACCGCTCGTACGAGCACATCTGTTTGCAGTGTGTGTAGTAAAACTGTCCTACAAAACATCCGCTTAACAACCGGAAAAAACAAAACAAAACTCCGCTTGTTGTAATGGGAATAATATCATGTTCCCGAAGTTCACCCTCAAAATACCGACATCATCACAGGCATATATATTACACGCACACACACAATCATTTTTCGCACACTTTCGCAACAACATAAAAAAATCTGAAGAACCAGAACAACTTCTGGGCGTCCTGGCGACCTGCAATGCAAGACATGCTTGGTACCGAAAATGGGAGTTTGCATCCCAGTGATCGTCTACAAGAAGAAAGAACACTGTCATCCGCAGGGGAAGAAGGTTTCTGCCCTGACCAGGACTCGAACCCTCATACCCATGATCTTGACTGTAATGCCTTCATTGCTCAACCACGCGCTGTTCCCGAATGAGACATTATCAGAAAGTGATGAAGATTTGGAAGCTGTGTCCTGTTTTGGTGTTGTTCCTGACTGAGACACTACTAGAAAGCGATGAAGACTTCACTGCCCCGTCAGAACCCGTTCTGTATTTGTTACTGACTGAGACATCCCGAGAGAGTGATGAAGAATACACTGATCAGCCATTGCCTGTTCTGTCGTTGTCCCAGACGTGAGACATCACCAGAAATCGGTCAGACTTCACTGATCAGCCATGGCCTGTTCTACTGTTGTCCCTGACGTGAGACATGACCAGAAAGCGATCGGACGTGAGACATGACCAGAAAGCGATCAGACTTCACTGATCACCCATGGCCTATTATACTGTTGTCCCTGACGTGAGACATGACCAGAAAGCGATCAGACTTCATTGATCAGCCATGGCCTGTTCTACTGTTGTCCCAGACGTGAGACATCACCACAAAGCGATGATGACCAGTGCTATCGCGCACAACCACGGCTAATTCTACTCTCGCGCATGAATCATTTTATCTGGTCCTCAAAGTCAAAACCAAAACACAAAGGGAGCGATGAGGACGTCTATGTCCAAACCAGTGACGTGTAAAAAATTATATATATAGAGAGAGAGGGGGGGGGGGGGAAGAGGAGGAGGAAACAGAGTGGGGAATGGGGAAATAATATTGACCAGAATAATATCAAGATATTGTCCTCTTTGATCTTTTTTATGTCTGTATATTATCATAAATAGCTTTTTACCTCGTAAAACAATGTCTTTAAATTAATGAGCCTTTTTTACTTGAATTTTTTCTGTGAAAAATGCTTTAATTATTTTGACCATAATTTATCACAGTACGGGTCAAGGGACATTTGCGTCTCTTCCAGACTGGAAGGAAGCTCCGATTCATACTGATATGTAAGATCAACAAGAGTATTGCACCGTAAAATCATTTCATTTTGACCATTTTATGCCATTGGCTGACATCAGCCGATACTGACACAGCTTTTTGATTGCCAAAGCTCATAGCACCAAAAGGGCTCACAGCACGCGTTATTTCGTGTGCCTGTTGTTAGTACCAAACTGTGTCACGGATGCTGGCTACTCCCATGACTAAAACATGACCATTAATGAAGGCACCAAACCGTCTCCCACAACTGCACATGAATGACTGTAGAAAAAAGGGAGAAAAAAAAAGAAAAAAAAGAAAAAGAAGCATAGCTCGGTAAGTGATCGCGGCTAGCCCACCGCACAACAGGTGCCTGCTGCGCGGACTCTGGACTTCCACACTGACACCTAGAGTCTACTGCAGCGATCGTGTACTACCGCACTGACAGTCTACTGCAGCGACCGTGGACTAACACAGGCATTGACAGTCCACTGCACTGATCCTGGATTAACGCATTTACACTCTACTGCAGCAATCCTGGACTACCGCACTGACAGTCTGTTGCAGCGAAATCTGAATACACTGACAGGGTCTACTGCAGTGAAATCTGGACTACCGCAGTGACAGTCTACTGCAGCGAAATCCGGACTACCGTAGTGAAACAGTCTACTGCAGCGAAATCTGGACTAACGCACTGACAGTCTACTGCAGTGATCCTGGACTAACACACTGACAGTCTACTGCAGCGAAATCTGGACTAACACACTGGCAGTCTACTGCAGTGATCCTGGACTAACACACTGACAGTCTACTGCAGCGAAATCTGGACTAACACACTGGCAGTCTACTGCAGCGATCCTGAACTACCGTAGTGACAGTGTCTACTGCAGCTATTTTGGACTACCGTAGTGACGGTGTACAGCAGCAATCCTGGACTAACACACGCAATGACATAGTCTACTGCAGCGATCCTGTTGGGTTGACGTGGACACTACCGTTTCTACTTCCACCACACTGGCCGCTGGAACGCTTTCTGTAGGACGAGGTGGCGAAGGGCACGAGACGCCGGTAGGTGGCGCAGTTGATGCCAACTGTGACGGTCAAGATGGCGCAGGTGGAGGCGAACGTCACGCGGGGTCCCCACGCGTCATAGATCTGCGCCACGAAGATGGGCCCCAGGGTTCGCGCCAGGCTCCCGCATGCCGTCAGGAACCCCATCCACAGGCCCTGCAAAGTGACACAGGGCTTGACATTAAACCTCGTCCACAGGCCCTGCAAATCGACAGAGGGCTTGACATTTACCCCATCCACAGGTCCTGCAAAGTGACAGAAGGCTTGACATTAAACCTCATCCATAGGACCTGCAAGAGGAGACATTTAACCCCATCCACAGGTCCTGCAAAATGACACAGGGCTTGACATTAAACCTCATCCACGGGACCTGCAAGGGGACACAGAACTTGACGGTCAACCTCATCCACAGGCCCTGCAAAGGGAGACAGTTAACCCCATCCACAGGCCCTGCAAAGGGAGACAGTTAACCCCACCCACAGGCCCTGCAAAGGGAGTCAGTTAACCCCACCCACAGGCCCTGCAAAGGGAGTCAGTTAACCCCACCCACAGGCCCTGCAAAGGGAGACAGTTAACCCCACCCACAGGCCCTGCAAAGGGAGTCAGTTAACCCCATCCACAGGCCCTGCAAAGGGAGACAGTTAACCTCATCCACAGGCCCCGCAAAGGGAGACAGTTAACCTCATCCACAGGCCCCGCAAAGGGAGGCAGTTAACCTCATCCACAGGCCCTGCAAGGGGATACAAGACCTGACAGTTAACCCCGTGTTTAGGTCCTGCAAGGGGAGACAAGACCTGACAGTTAACCCCGTGCATAGGTCCTGCAAGGGGAGACAAAACCTGACAGTTAACTCCATCCGTAGGTCCTGCAAGGGGAGACAAGACCTGACAGTTAACCCCATCCACAGGTCCTGCAAGGGGAGACAAGACCTGATAGTTAACCGCATCCATAGGCCGTACAAGGGGAGATAGTTAACCCCATCCAAGGGGAGACAAGGCCTGGCAGTTAACCCCAGTAACAGGACCTGCAAGGGGACACGAAACTTAATGACATTAAATCTCATCCATAGGGGACTGAAAGAGGACACGAGGATTGACAGTCAGTCACCGCTCACCCGCGGATACATCAGGTTAGAGGATTAATTAGACTTATTCAACACTGACTTCGGAGAGGTACTAGATCCCAGAAAGTGTGTGTGTGGGGCGGTGGGGGGTGGGGAGGAAGAACTATACCTGACGCTACACTGTCACCACCAGAAAGATTTCTGCATTAAAATGGGCAGCGGTGAGACCGTTTTTAACGGTTTCGTTAATTGCAAGGGGCACGTCACAAGACAATGTCCGTAAACCACAACTTCTGAAGAGAAAGGAGAGCCGAATCAGGGAATCGAACCGACATCATCCGCTCACCGGCCTAATGCCTTTACCGCTGGGCCAATCTCTCCCTTCCCCTTTTGTGAAAAGCGCCTAAAGCAGTGTCGTACCTGCCGCAGGGAGTGCGCTGTAAACACACACACACACACACACACACACACACACACACACACACACACACACACTTACACACACACACACACACACACACACACACACACACACACACACACACACACACAAAGCTAATTATTATTGTTGGCTGAAGTTCCAAACACACAAAAGGTTCAAAAGAACGCTATTTGTTATGGCAAGACAAAACCAGCAAATTTTAGGGGTAATCATCTTTGACAAGCTACAAAACGACACTTAAACAACAGGTAAACGGTTAAAAACGATGAAACAAATTAGCCTAATCCCAGTTATCTGTTCTGGGCTGAGCTACGTTGCTTTCCTGTTCAGTCTAGCTGTTGTTTAAGTGCCGTTTTGTAGCGTGACAAACGGAATTACCCCGAAAATCTCCTGGTTTTGTCTTGTCCTAATAAATAGCGCCCCTTTGAACCTTTCATGTGTTTGGATCTTGTTTTAGAACGCTAGCAGTCATTCTTGCTTCAGATTGTTCGTGGTTGAAGTGTTTGGATGAGTAACCGCTCGAAGTCCTATCACAGTGAAGGTGAACATACCTGTGGTTGGGGGCCCAGCACTTTGGAGAAGAGCGAGTAGGTCATGACGTTGACGATGGGGTAGCCAACGGCGATGAAGACCGTGCCCAGGATGAACTGGAAGAGGCGCACCCGGGGTACCTTCCCACACCACCCGAACTCCCAGGGACAGCCCTCGGCGTCCTTCGTCGAGTTGGTGGTGTTGCTTCCGTGTGTTGTCGTCGATGTGACCGCTGCTTCAGCTGATGTTGTTGCTGCATCTGTTGCTACTGCGGCTCTTGTTGTTGCAGCTGTTGCTGCTGGGGATGGTGAATTAGCTGTTGCTGCTGGGGATGGTGAATTAGCTGTTGCTGCTGGGGATGGTGAATTAGCTGTTGCTGCTGGGGATGGTGAATTAGCTGTTGCTGCTGGGGATGGTGAATTAGCTGTTGCTGCTGGGGATGGTGAATTAGCTGTTGCTGCTGGGGATGGTGAATTAGCTGTTGCTGCTGGGGATGGTGAATTAGCTGTTGCTGCTGGGGATGGTGAATTAGCTGTTGCTGCTGGGGATGGTGAATTAGTTCCCGACTTTGAATTTAAATTTCTTCCAGAATCAGTTCTTTTCGCTTCGCTACTTGTCCCGGTAGTGTTCGTGAGTACAATCACCTTTGAATAAAATCCTTGGTCTTGTTGCGAGGCGGGTTTGTACCCGGAGTCTTTTTGATACTGCACTGCCGACAACGCGTCATTCAGAAACACGGTGCTGACGTCACTTCTTTCGCGTTGGGAGAGTTGCTTCCCCTCTCGTTGCCAAGGCGATTGTCGGTCCTGCTGCCATGGGAAGACTACTGTCCTGCTGGTTACTTGTGGGGTTGGGGTTGTTGTACTTGGTGTGGCAGCGGTGTAGAGAGCTGTAAGTACACACGATGGTTTTTGATGTGTCGGGTCAAATACATGGTGGACATAGCTATACAGAGACATGAACAGTCAGAGACAGATGGTATCAGCTACTTCAGCTACTATCAGCTACCACCGGGACATTTCTCCTGGTAAATACAGCAAGAAAGGTTATGTATAAAAAAGGTCCATTTCAGTACGCATGAGTGTGTGCGCGCGCGCGTGTGTGTGTGTGTGTGTGTGTGTGTGTGTGTGTGTGTGTGTGTGTGTGTGTGTGTGTGTGTGTGTGTGTGTGCGTGCGTGTGTGCGTGCGTAAGTGAGTGAGTGAGTGAGAGTCGAGTGAGTGAATATGTGTGTGTGTGTGTGTGTGTCAGTGTGCACGTACGTGCATGCATGAGTGAGAGTAGAGTGTGTGTGTGTGTGTGTGTGTGTGTGTGTGTGTGTGTGTGTGTGTGTGTGTGTGTGTGTGTGTGTGTGTGTGTGTGTGTGTGTGCAGAAGCGAAGAAACAAACGCCAAAGAGGGGTCAGTGGAAGGAGAGAGAGAGGGGGGAGAAAGAGGAGAGAGAGTGAGAAAGGGAGGAGAAAGAGGGGAGAGAGGGATGAGAAAGAGGGGAGAGGGAGAGAGGGATGAGAAAGAGGGGAGAGAGGGATGAGAAAGAGGGGAGAGGGACAGAGGGAGGAGAAAGAGGGGAGAGGGGAGAGAGGGAGGAGAAAGAGGGGAGAGGGACAGAGGGAGGAGAAAGAGGGGAGAGAGGGAGGAGAAAGAGGGGAGAGAGGGATGAGAAAAAGGGGAGAGGGGAGAGGAGGGAGGAGAAAGAGGGGAGAGGGGAGAGAGGGAGGAGAAAGAGGGGAGAGAGGGAGGAGAAAGAGGGGAGAGAGGGAGGAGAAAGAGGGAGAGGGGAGAGAGGGGAGAAAAAGGGGAGAGAGGGATGAGAAAGAGGGGAGAGGGGAGAGAGGGAGGAGAAAGAGGGGAGAGAGGATGAGAAAGAGGGGAGAGAGGGAGGAGAAAGACGGGACAGGGGAGAGAGGGAATAGAAAGAGGGGGACGGGGGGGGGGGGGGGAACAGAGGAGAGAGGGAAGAGAAAGAGGGGGGAGGGGGGGGGGAGAAAGATGGGACAGGGGAGAAAGAGGGGGTAGAAAGAGGGGACAGGGGGAGAGGGGGGAGGGGGAGGACTCACGGGCATAGCCAATGACGGGCAGCAGGTTTCCCCAGGGCAGGTAAATTCCGTAGCCGATGAGACAAAACGTAAACCCACTGATCAGCAACTTGCGCTCATCAAAGCCCCTGCAACACAATGACAAACCATATGTTGCAAATTCCTCAGCGGGATGACACCTTTCAGTGGAAAGGACGTTGGCAGATGAACATCAGAATTACAGAACAGGGAACAGGATATTGGCAAATAAACACCGGAATTACAGAGCAGAGAACAGGATACTGGCAAATAAACACCGGAATTACAGAGCAGAGGACAGGATATTTGGCAAATAAACACCGAATTACACAGCAGAGGACAGGATATTGGCAAATAAACACCGGAATTACAGAGCAGAATACAGAATATTGGCAGATGAAAAGAATTCTAGAACAGGGGACAGGACACAGAACAGAAGGATTGAGGAACAGAGGAAAAGATTTTGTCTATTAAGAACGGAAATTTCTAAAGCTCACATCCTTCTTACTCAAAGCGCTTAGCAAGCATAATATAACACATATTGTACATCAAGACAGAGACTTGTTATCAATTTAACAAACAGCTAACACTTAATGTAAACATCAACACGGGTCCAAACGTAATTCGCGCTCGCGCGCACAAACACACAGACACATACACCACACACACCACACACACACACACACACACACACACACACACACACACACACACACAAGGGAGGGGGGGGGGGGTAGGGGGGGGAGGCACGAAGCACCTTGACAAAAGGCAGACAGTATCAAGACACTAGACTGACGTTTCGAAAATGGTGAACATGAAGAAGACGTTGAAGAAGAGGTACATGGTGGTGAACAGAGCCAGGTAGTCTGGTGGCCCGTCGTCACTGTCGTCGTTCTTCTCCTCTGGCGACCAACACAGTCATGCATGCGTGTCAAAAATTCGTTAATCACATGCATATAGGTGTCGGGATGTCGGGGATATGCTATAATAGTTATGTGTATGCGGACCATGAATAAATACGCAAGAGCGCAGTGGGTCTGCTCGAGAGTAAAGAATAGCGCTATAAAATAAAATAAAAAAGCGATCAGTTTATTAACAAAAATGTTAATCATACGTGTCCTAAATGTGTTGATCACACGTGTATGCGTGATACAAACACGTTAACCATGAATACGTGTTGTGAAAGGGTTATCCATACGTGTATATGTCTTGAATGTAATAACCACACGTGTATACATGACGTAAATGTGTTAATCTAAAATGTATAAGTGACGTGGGTGTGTAAACCATACGTGTGTAGCCTATGTATCTGAATGTGTTATCCATAAGTGTATACGTGTCGTGAATGTGTTATCCATACGTGTTATGAATGTGTTAATCGCACGTACGTGTATATGTGTCAGAAATGCATTAACCACACACGAATACGTCTTGTGAATGTATTATTTATTCGCACTATGCCCGAATGCCTTCATCTAACGCGCGTGTGAGTTAGTTGTCAGGCATTAAAGCC
>OY757549.1:2531949-2564449 GCA_963584105.1 Alviniconcha strummeri
AATAGCAACTCAACCTGTCTTCACGGCCGTGTTACAACAACGGCAGTTAAGGAAGGATGCTCAAACCAAAATAACAACAAACAGCAACGTTAAGCAGACTGATAAATTGGGACCAAAAGCTGCGCAATCATTTGTAATATTGCCGCAGGGTTATCGGAAGACGGGGATTCCCGACGAGAGGATGTTTGGAGGTGACACGCTCCCTGATCACGAGGTGAGGAAGCCTGAGGCGGACAGCGTAATGTTTCACGGCGGAGTTGTTCGACTGGCGAACCATTGTTTCCCGTCGGATGGTGTTTGGAGTGGGACGTTTGACTGAGAACAGGCTGGTAAACGATCGGTTTGGCACGACTTTTTACTGCTTCGGAGTAGAGCTGCCGTTGTTCCTGCGGAGTGTTTTTGTTGGAATGACTGGTGTCATGGGACACGACTTTGGTATTGAGGTGGCGAGGAGAGTGGCGAGGCACATCTTGTTCATTGAGCCTCGCTGTTGTCTTTCCTGCAAACCTGAAGTTCCAGGCCAGGCTGATTACTCCTCTGTGACTCGGATGTTTCTGGTCTTTATAGAGTGCTTGTCGTGGGGCGCCGGTTTGTGTCTGGAATGTTACGGTGTTGTCGATGTACTGAACACCTGTACGAACGCACACTGACAGCAGTGCGTTGTTTGACTGGGAGATGTTCAGCCTGAATGAGCGACTGGCCCTGCAGGACGGAAGGATGCTGGACGCTCGCAGGGAGGCCCGGGGGTATGCCCGCCGAAACAAACTCACCAAATCAAACCAGGACTTCTCGGAGACAGGTCCGTGGTGCACTGAGTTCACTCCCACGTGGAAGATTACTTCTTGCATCTGTACCTTGGGGGGTTGTTTGCGTAGCCAGGCGGCTAAGTCTTCGCAAGTCATGCCCGGAACATAAAGTTTGTGCATCGTTGCACTCGTGGGTGTAATCTTTCTAATGTCTATGTCTTTCAGCACACTGTCACCGACCAGTAACATCGACACTCGAGGGTCATCAAGGGAGCTTCGGAAGAGTTGTTCTCGGGGGGCCAGGCGGCGGTCAGTTACATCTTGTCCTTTTGTGCTCGGTTTGCCCTTCCCACTTTCATTGAGGTCTGGACTACACGTGAGAGAGAGAGAGAGAGAGAGAGAGAGAGAGAGAGAGAGAGAGAGAGAGAGAGAGAGGGGGGGAGGGAGGGAGGGACAGGGGGAAAGGGGGGAAGAGGGAAACAGACACAAAGACACACAGAGCTAAACGTGATGGAGAAACGCACCGATTTCGACCCTGATCAATTCATCCCTGAAGCAGTCGGCTTCTGCATCGTGACTGAGACACGGGTTGTGTGTATTTGGTCTCTGCTTATGGTGATTAATATTAATAACGAATCTTGCTGAGAACATACGCAGCCAGCTATACACTACTCCAAACTATCTACAGTGATGCATTGCACCTGAAGCTGGGTTGGCAGCTTTTTTTTTTTTAAAGGAGAGAAAAAAGAAAGAAAAAGAAGATTGTTTGTTCAGAAAACAGAAATCTCTCTCTCTCTCTCTCTCTCTCTGAACATTCATCCTTGCCTAATAAAGTTCAGTCAGTAACTCTCTCTCTCTCTCTCTCTCTCTCTCTCTCTCTCTCTCTCTCTCTCTCTCTCTCTCTCTCTCTCATCCTTTTTGTGCGTTTTGATGATACAGTGCAACAGAAGCACTCAACATGTCTCACAAGTTCACAAGGACTGACTGGCCTACAGCCTAGTACACAGGCAGCCAAATGAACAACCCTTCTGACGCGCGCCCGCCTATCCACACGCCCGGCTGGGTTAAACGAACAACCTTTACCAAGCGCCTGTGACAGAACCTTGGACTGACTGACGCCAGGCCGGTACATGTAGTACGTTTGGAGTGGGCAACTTACTGTACGTCCGAGGCGTCGTCTGACGACCCACCGGCCAACAACGGGGATTTCTCCCCAACCCTTCCGTTCACTGGCATGTCCTCCGTCGCCTAAGGTGTCGTCGTCATCGTCATTGACATCCTCCTATAGATGACGACAGGCAAGACGAACTAAAGCGTGTGGCGCACCTTCGGTACAGCGCTATGGGGGCAGACTGCGTTGTGTGTCACAAGACCGACAGCAGGCCCAGATGAGAGCTGTTGATTCTATCCTCCGACACTTGAGCCCAGCAGAGCGTGCTCCAAACAGCGCTTATGCTCGGCTCTCTGCTATAGCGGGGACACGTATACTAAGCTCTCTGCTAGTACGTGTATATTAGGCCCTATGTTAGTACGTGTATACTATGCTCCCTGTTAATACGTGTATACTAGGGTCTAGTACGTGTATACTAGGGTCTCTGCTAGTACGTGTTTACTAGGCCCTTTGCTAGTACGGGTATACTAGGGTCTCTGCTAGTACGTGTACACTAGGCCCTCCACTAGTACGTGTATACTAGACCCTCTGTTAGTACCTGTATACTAGGCCCTCTGCTAGTACTGGTAGGCTATACTAGGCTCTCTGCTAGTAAGTGTATACTAGGCTCTCTGCTAGTACGTGAATATTAAGCTCTCTGTTCCAAACAGAGCTATACTATGTGCATACTAGCAGATAAAGTAGCATGTACATAGTATAGCTCTACGTGGAACAGAAAGCCTAGTATACACGTACGTTCTCAGAATACCTTTTGCCGAGGAAGGTCCACTTTTCTCAGACTAAGAGATCAAGGTAAAACTCAAATCGAGGATTTTGTTTCAAAATGCCTCCTTCACCTCATTTTAAGTTTTGAAACCGACCTAGTAACTGTTTAGTTTTTAGTTTTTTTTTTAGTTTTGATTTTTTTCGATTTTTTTTAAATAGGCCATTACGTTTTAGGCCCGCTATTACAATTATCATCAGTGTCTTAATGTGTGACTATCATACACGCGACGGTGCGCGTCACACCAAGACCAGATAACAAAGCTATCAGAGATAAAGGCAAGTGAAATGTTTTTTTGATTGCCTCGTCGTCAGTTTGATAACGGGCGCGATCGGATGAGACCAACGGACAAGCTGAACGATTGTGTCAGCCATCACTCGTATCGTGTTCACAGAGTTAAAGGCCTCTTAACCGGTTCTGCGCCTGAGATAATTCTAATCGACGCAGTGGCAGTGTTGATACCGATAAGACACAATAAGAGTTGCATGGGCTCTTCCCTGCGACATGAGGAGCCGGGTTGGCCTTGGCAATGTGTGTGTGTGTGTGTGTGTGTGTGTGTGTGTGTGTGTGTGTGTGTGTGTGTGTGTGTGTGTGTGTGTGTGTACTCGCGCGTGGATGCACGCGTGTTCTGAATATTACACATGTGTTTGCGGGTGTATGTAAGTGGAAGAAGCCGGGGCAGGCGAGAGAGGAGAGAATGTGTGTGTGTGTGTGTGTGTGTGTGTGTGTGTGTGTGTGTGTGTGTGTGTGTGTGTGTGTGAGAGAGAGAGAGAGAGAGAGAGAGAGAGAGAGAGAGAGAGAGAGAGAGAGAGACAGACAGACAGACAGACAGACAGACAGACAGACAGACAGACAGACAGACAGACAGAGACAGAATTAAAAACAAAAACAAACGTATGTATATTTATTGTTATATTAAATGTACCTTCTTCAGCCCATGTGTCAAAGGACAATTTTAATTTGTATGCTTTGTATACTAATAAATAATAAAGATTTATTTGGTTTGATTTGAACCATAGAGCGCTGCTCACTTCTTCCGTTCAGACCACTGCCCTCTGGCCTCATGTGACTCTGAATGAGTGACTAGCTTCACACATAGCGTTTTTGAATGTTTACCGAAGTGGTGTACTTACTGCGCCGTTTGGTTGTTCTGTGGCTGATTTGGTGCCACGCGTCTCGGCGCATGTTCTGTGAACACCATACAACCATACACCAGTCATATGTGTTGCTTATTCGAAGCCACGTATGTAGGGTGCAACTGTGTTTAGTTGTAAGCTCCACCTGCACTTTTGACAGAATGACCGGGATCTTTTACGTGTTTCTGCGGTAACACGTGGGAATCATCCTCTTTTGTCTGGCTTCTTGTCGTTTTTCGTTGATGTTTGTTTGTTCTGGAAATCTCACTCACTCACTCACTCTCTCAGTCCCTCAGCTTCTGTAGTCGTCGGGAGGACCAGACATCCTCCTCCAAGCTGTTCTGTTAGCGGCCATCGACAGGTCTGTGAAGGTCACCTCCGTCCACTTCTTGACGTTGTTGGACCAACTCTTTCTGGAAATACATGTGTGTGTGTGCGTGCGTGCGTGTGTGTGTGTGTGTGTGTGTGTGTGTGTGTGTGTGTGTGTGTGTGTGTGTGTGTGTGTGTGTGTGTGTGTGTGTGTGTGTGTTTTGTTTGTTATTTCTTTTTGTTGTATGCATTCACGTTTTTTGGTTTATTGTCGTGTCTAACCATTATGAAATTTGTCAAATTTATGTTCTTTCATTGACAGTTCCTGTATTCCCATTGGGGTTTCTAAAACTTATTCCTTGACTTGATTTCGTACCGAAATAAGAGTCTAGCACTGAGCTATCCGCGCTGCCGTGTTTTGTCTTCTTTAATCAGGCTCTTGTCCGCTGTGTCCGCAGCCAGTCTTGGTGCAGTTAAATATTATGTTATGTCACTGGGTGTCGGGTTCAGTTGGGACACGCACTTATTCGTGTAATGATGCGTCGACTTTGAGACAGTCCACTGTTTTATCTCTCTCCTTGGGTCATCCCACTTTGGGTGGTGTGATAACTGACGTATTTTTCATTGATTTAGACTGTCATACTGGTGTGTGATGCGTCTTTGTTGTTACATCAAGGTTTAGTGTCATTGTTGTCTACATGAAGTCTAAGGTGAGGCAAGAGAGCGAAAGAGCAGCTGATTCTGAGCAAACCCTTAAAAGGCAGTAACGGTGCACGTGTACTGACGACAATAAATACCAGCTGCAATTAAATGAAGCAAACAACGTTCATCTGAATGCTGGAATCGGATTCAAAAGAACATGCAATCCACCAGTGATATATAATGGTCAAATGAACATGCATTCCACCAGTGCTATATAGTGGTCAAATAAACAGGCATTCCACAAGTGCCATATGATGGTCAAATGAACAGGCATTCCACCAGTGCTGTATGATGGTCAAATGAACATACATTCCACCAGTGCAATATGATGGTCAAATCGAAGGCGTAGTTGCGAAAGACGGGGTTTAAAACCCATCACAGAACCCCATTTTATACACACCCGTAGAGTTAGTAGTTACAGTTTAACTGCATGTCAACAGCAAACGGTCACCTCACATTTCAAACCTCTCTCGTGTTTGGAAGCCCTTTCTCAAGTCAAATCTATAGGTTCGATACATGCACAAAAATAGACGAAAATTGCATGTATGCACAAACACCACACACAAAGATACAGTTCACATAGATACAACAGTTTATTGGTCTAACAATGATACATATCACAAACCATAAATTATGAAATAACGGAGACAGACCAACGCGAGATGAGTTGATGAGTTGATGCTTAATGTCCTCAGATGTCATTTGACATATTAGGGACAAGTTGTGACCAATGCCGAAGCACGGTTCAATAAAAGCCACATACGTAAGGTGTATGCGTGTTTAGCTGTAACCTGCCACCTGCACTTTTGGCAGAATGACCGGGATTTTTTACGTGCTACTGTGGTAACACGGGGGTGGAACGGATACCGAAATAAGAGTCAGCACAGAAAGTCGACCCTGGAGAAGAAAATTCTCCCGCCGTTCCAGCAGGGATTCGAACCCGCGACCTTTCAATCACGAGTCCGGTGTTCTAACCACTGAGCTATCCCCGCCCCCACCAACGCGAGACACCAAATATCACATTTTATCCCTGGGACACTGGGCCCAGTGCTAATTATATAATGACATCATCAAGCTGTCGCGACACCCCAAACAGAAAACGAAGGAGTGTAAGTTGACAGACGTGTACTTCCTTCTCCCGAAACGTAGTATGTCAGTGTCTTGTCTTTTGACCACCACAACAACACGAGATGTGTGCTGTATGCAAGTAGGTCAAATGGTGTACGTACCGCTATCTGTTGTGTCCTCAGCCCAGCCAACGCTGTTATCAAAGTTGGTGGCGTGCAAACGAACAGCAAGCCGCTTAAGGTGCAGGTGTACGTGTCACGCATGGCTGATCCTTGAGTCGGTACTGACCTTGACAGATTTGTTTATCCCGTGGCTTGTTGTACGGCCTACAAAACAAATTTCTCTTCACTGTCACTTGAAAACGACCATTAAAACCCTTAAGCATTTTTGTTTTCTTTTTCGCACTGACATGCGAAAGGATTTTCATCAAAACGCACAGCATTGAAAGTAGATGTGCTATAGGACCGGAAAATATACTGTTTGCAGGTGCGTGCGTACATCTTTCAGCCCGGAAATTTTACAGGCTGGGGCAGTAATGAGACGGTTAACAATCACCATGTACCCATAAAGCTTCTTGCCATTTACACGTCTAGATCAGGTAGGTGCATTGGCCATTTCCATGGCATATTCATAAGGTGACGTCACCAAGGTAGCGGAGAGCATCGCTCATCACCATTGCTCTGGATCTCGCCGTGTGTGGGTCTATGGGCACACACAAAAATATTCTGGATCTCGCCGTGTGTGGGTCTATGGGCACACAAAAAATATTCTGGATCTTGCCGTGTGTGGGTCTATGGGCACACAAAAAATATTCTGGATCTCGCCGTGTGTGGGTCTATGGGCACAAAAAATTATTCTGGATCTCGCCGTGTGTGGGTCTATGGACACACACAAAAATAATCTGGATCTCGCCGTGTGTGGGTCTATGGGCACACACACAAAATAATCTGGATCTCGCCGTGTGTGGGTCTATGGGCACACACAAAAAATATTCTGGATCTCGCCGTGTGTGGGTCTATGGGCACACACAAAAAATATTCTGGATCTCGCCGTGTGTGGGTCTATGGGCACACACAAAAATATTCTGGATCTCGCCGTGTGTGGGTCTATGGGCACACACAAAAATATTCTGGATCTCGCCGTGTGTGGGTCTATGGGCACACACAAAAATATTCTTGATCTCGCCGTGTGTAGGTCTATGGGCACACAACAAAATATTCTGGATCTCGCCGTGTGTCGGTCTATGGGCACACAAAAAAATATTCTTGATCTCACCGTGTGTGGGTCTATGGGCACACTAAAAATATCTTGGCTCTCGCCGTGTGTGGGTTTATGGGCACACTAAAAATATTTTGGATCTCGCCGTGTGTGGGTCTATGGGCACACACACACACACACACACACACACACACACACACACACACACACACACACACACACACACACACGAGCACAGGAGGAAGGCAATATGGATATAAAATAATATTAATAAAAACAATAATAATGACAATGACGATAATAGCAATAATAACGCCTGTGATGCGCTGACTCCCGTCCCAACGAGACAGCCCAGTAAACCAACACTAATAACACATTCACATTAAAATAAACATAACAACGACAACAGCAACAACAACGAAAGAGAGAGAAGAATGAAGAAAAAAAGCCACGAACAGCCAACGTGGTTCAAAAAAGGAGAGAAAATTAGCCTTCTATCGCTGTCATTTTAATATTCCAGTCATTGTGAGGGGCAAAGTCACAAGAATGAGTCCGTGAACCACACCCTTTGAAGAGAAAGGAAAGCCTAAGCAGGGAATCGAACCGACGTCGTCCGTTTACCGGCCTGACCACGCCTTACCACTAGGCCTGACCACGCCTTACCACTAGGCCTGACCACGCCTTACCACTAGGCCTGACCACGCCTTATCACTAGGCCTGACCACGCCTTACCACTAGGCCTGACCACGCCTTACACTAGGCCTGACCACGCCTTATCACTAGGCCTGACCACGCCTTACCACTAGGCCTGACCACGCCTTACCACTAGGCCTGACCACGCCTTACCACTAGGCCTGACCACGCCTTATCACTAGGCCTGACCACGCCTTACCACTAGGCCTGACCACGCCTTACCACTAGGCCTGACCACGCCTTACCACTAGGCCTGACCACGCCTTATCACTAGGCCTGACCACGCCTTACCACTAGGCCTGACCACGCCTTATCACTAGGCCTGACCACGCCTTATCACTAGGCCTGACCACGCCTTACCACTAGGCCTGACCACGCCTTATCACTAGGCCTGACCACGCCTTATCACTAGGCCTGACCACGCCTTATCACTAGGCCTGACCACGCCTTATCACTAGGCCTGACCACGCCTTATCACTAGGCCTGACCACGCCTTACCACTAGGCCTGACCACGCCTTACCACTAGGCCTGACCACGCCTTATCACTAGGCCTGACCACGCCTTATCACTAGGCCTGACCACGCCTTACCAGTAGGCCTGACCACGCCTTATCACTAGGCCTGACCACGCCTTATCACTAGGCCTGACCACGCCTTACCACTAGGCCTGACCACGCCTTATCACTAGGCCTGACCACGCCTTATCACTAGGCCTGACCACGCCTTACCACTAGGCCTGACCACGCCTTATCACTAGGCCTGACCACGCCTTACACTAGGCCTGACCACGCCTTATCACTAGGCCTGACCACGCCTTACCACTAGGCCTGACCACGCCTTACCACTAGGCCTGACCACGCCTTACCACTAGGCCTGACCACGCCTTATCACTAGGCCTGACCACGCCTTACCACTAGGCCTGACCACGCCTTATCACTAGGCCTGACCACGCCTTATCACTAGGCCTGACCACGCCTTACCACTAGGCCTGACCACGCCTTACCACTAGGCCTGACCACGCCTTATCACTAGGCCTGACCACGCCTTACACCAGGCCTGACAACGCCTTACCACTAGGCCAAATCAGCAGGTGTGTAGTGTCTCCGGCCAGACCAGTAAGTAAACATGGTGCTTAACGTCCACAGAAACCACGAGGCTTATTAGGGACGGGGAGAAAGGTGGGAAGGGGGTATGGAGATGGGGGAAGAGGGAGATTATATACCTATCGCTACGCGGCTGTCACCACCAGAATGACTTCTGCATTAAGATAGGCAGCGGTGAGAGCCATTTTCATGTTTGATAATTGCGAGGGACAAAGTCACAAGACAGTGTCCACAGACCACAATTTTTGAAGAGAAAGGAGAGCCGAAGCAGATTCGAACCGAGGTCCTTCTGCTTACCAGGCTAACGCCTTACCACTAGGCCAAACCGGCTCACAGCCAAACCAGCTCACGGTCCAGCCATAAGTGAGCTATTGCTGTTCACTGGACCCTGGCCGCTACGTTACCCATGGGGCAAAGGGCTTTGTCATGGCGGCCCAAGAGCTGTGTGACAAGCAGGTGGAGTTGGGCCCTGACGTAATGAGTTGGACAATCTTTTGCTTCACTTGTTCTCAACACTTGGTCCTCTGGACACTGTCTGTGTGCCGTTGTTCCCCACAGCCGCTGAAAGAGGAAGCTGCAAAGTACATAGGTTGCGTTGGCTCCTCACCACCTGAATATCAATTGTTCTAATGGTAGCTCTCTTGCGTGCCTTTTCGGAACGAGCATTACCCCTAATCCCCCAGCCTCTCTCTCTACCCCGTTCCCCAAAACCTCATGTGGTTTCTGCGCATGTTAAACCCCAACAGTCAGTCTGTGCTCTGTGTAGGCCTACTCTTGAATCGTGTGCGGATTGCTTTCAACCATAGCCAGTCACGTAACGTGTTGTTCCGCAAACAACTCGGTCTCAGAGCTCAGGAGAAGAAGAAGAGCAAAACAACAACAGCAACAACAACTCGGCGTTAACCAAGTATGATAACAACAGCTACTTCCCTTCGTCAAGTCAGTCGCCCTGATATAACCGCACCGGTTGACTGGGCGTAAAACACCAACTTACTTACTCAGTCAGTCCATGTCAATTCAGTCAGTCCATTTCAAGGCGGAGCTTGCTCTATTCGCCGCAAGCCACAAAGCGTCTTACACCCACTGACAACTCTCCCATCCCAACCGAATGAATTAAAGGATCAGATAATTAAGTAAGTAAACATTTTGTTTTACGTCCACGGAAGCGATAATAATGTGAAACGATAATAATGGGGAGCGGGAATAACTCGGTGGTTAGAACGTCGGACTCGTGATCGAAAGGTCCCGGGTTCGAGTCCCGGCAGGAGCGGCGGGATAATTTTCTTCCCAGGGCCAACTTTCTGTGCTGACCCTTAGTTCGGTATCCGTTCCACCCCCGTGTTACCGCCGCAGCACGTAAAAGACCCCGGTCATTCTGCCAAAGGTGCAGGTGGCAGGTTACAGCTAAACACGCATACACCCTACCTACTTTGAATGAAGTGACACTATAACCTGGTGCATGGTTGAATGGTGTACACAGAACTTGCGCCGAGACGGCCGCCTTTCACATGGCACCAGCCATGCAACAACCACAGAGCGCTACCAGTACACCACTACCGTGGATATTGATAATACGCGCTATAAAAGGATACAGTCACTCATTAAGAATCACATGCCAATGTGCCCAGTGGATCTGCTCGAGAGCAGAGAATAGCGCTATATAAAAGCTATGAATAATAATAATAATAATGCGGCGGAGGAAGGTAAGAACGCGGGACGGAAACTTGATCTTCTTGGTGGTCGTGTACCGTCAATGCCTTGGGCAGAGGTCAGGAGCTGTGTGAAAGTCGAGGTGGTCGTCCTGGGCTCTCCGCCCCTAATAAGCCTCATGGTTTCTGCGGACGTAAAGCAACACTGAATCAATTGAAATGCCTCGGGCAGAGCTCAGTATCTGTGTGAAAGTCGAGGTGGCCGTCTTTGGCTCCCAGTCTATAATAGACTAGTCCTTGTCGTCCCTGTGGACGAAAAGCAACATAATAATAATAATAATGTACATTTATCATGCGCTCATCAACGCCCTGAGTACTCACATGATACTGTACATTAACCTAAATATGATATTCTATACACATGTAGAGCATAGTCTTACCGAAGCAATTTACATAAAGTATTATACGAAGAAGTGCATTGGGTCAGAGCTCAGGAGCTGTGTGAAAGTCGAGATGGCTGTCCTGAATCCCTGTCTGTGGTCTCTGTCGACGTAAAGCAACATTTGAAAAAGAAGTACCTTGGGTGTTATTAAAATTATTGGGGCTGCTTCTCTATGTCACATGTACTTTTTTGTATTATGTTTGTGAAACTTAGAAAATGTTGGAGAATGTTGTAACACGCAGTGAGTTTGTGTACACTAGAGAATAGCGCTATACAAAAATTATATATTATTATTAATATTATTATAATAAAACAGTAACATAAATAATTAGGTAATCCAACGTTAAATTTAGATACATGATGCGGGCGTCTACTGTGATGGAAAAAGATATGTTTTGAGTTAGATATGAATGAGTCCAAAGAGACTTTTCTTCCCCAGAGGTAGGGGAAGGTCATTTCATGTGGAAGGGCCGAACCAGAAACGGCAGAGTAAGTAACTTGCTGTTTCACGCCCAGTCAGCCATTAGTGTTATATCAGGGCGACAAAAGGCACGGGAAGATGATGAGTTGATGCTTAATGTCCTCACATGTCATTTGACATATTAGGGACAAGTTGTGACCAATGCCGAAGCACGGTTCAATAAAAGCCACATACGTAAGGTGTATGCGTGTTTTAGCTGTAACCTGCCACCTGCACTTTTGGCAGAATGACCGGGATTTTTTTACGTGCTACTGTGGTAACACGGGGATGGAACGGATACCGAAATAAGAGTCAGCACAGAAAGTCGACCCTGGAGAAGAAAATTCTCCCGCCGTTCCAGCAGGGATTCGAACCCGCGACCTTTCGGGTCCGGCGCTCTAACCACTGAGCTATCCCCGCCCCCAAGGCACGGGAATGAAAACGAGCAGAAAAGAAACAACCGCACCAACCAATCGGAAATGAGGATAACTTGGCTTTTCCGCCTGAATGACCAGGAATGCGGGTACCTTCGTGACGTTGACACCAATGTTCCGCTTTGGTGGTTCGTGTTGTGGGCCCTTGGCCTTCGATCCGTGTCTGTGTTCAGATGACGGAGTTCAGTGACCGTTGGTTTGTTCTCTGCATCAGAAGTTGAAGTCTTAAAACCCTCAGAGATGTTTGCAGAACGATTTCAGAGGTAGGGTATGATTTTACTGAAGTTATTAGTGTCTTCTGTGTGCTTGCCGGTTTGTTTCTCTGTTTGCTTGTCTGTCTTTGTTGTTTACTTTCCGAAATCGCGGGCCGCCTTACCTGGGTAAAGCACAGAAGCCGCAAGAGCAGTGCTACCCATTCATACCAGTGTGTACAGTATTTATGTGTGTCCAAACGATGGTATGGCTGCCGGTGTTTGGCATTTTTAACCTTTACGCAGATGTTGATGCACGCGACTGCACACGGGGGCTGTACGAACTCGAACTCGAAAACTTTATTGTACAAGAATTGTAGTATAGGTTCAGTCAAAAACCTAAATGAATGAGCGAGTGAAACGTTATACATGCCAATTTTCACACAAAACATAGCGTGTTCACAGCGCCAGATGCGCACATCACTCAGATACACATTATGAGCATACAACCAGCAAATAAGGCAGTAGAACAGCTGATCAGTTTATGTGACTAGTGTTGAAAGAGAAAACAGAAACTGTCAGTGCTTGTCGTGAGAGAATCTGTACTGGAAGCTAACTCGGGGAGACAAATTCCTTGCCACACCGCATCGCGGCCTCACACCCGTCATATCAGAATTGCGTGTGGCTTTTCAGTTGGATGTTCTACCAACTGAACTGTCCCTGCTTCTTTGTTTGCACCTTTCACCGAGTGTGAATGCACAATTGATTGATAGCTCACATAATCTCTCTTTCTCTTTATCTCGTGCGTGTGTGTGTGCGTGTGTGAGCGCGCAAGCCTATGCGTGTCTCTTTGGTTAGTTATTTTGTTTTCTTTGTGCAGTTTTGCTTTGCTCTCTCTCTCTCTCTCTCTCTCTCTCTCTCTCTCTCTCTCTCTCTCTCTCTCTCTCTCTCTTTCGTTGTGATAGAGGTGAGCACATGTCAGAGACTGGAAAAGACGCTCTTCAACGACGCTTCGCTAATTTGGATTATTATCGTTGATTAATGTCCTCTGAAAGCTGTATTTAGATGTGCACCTGCTAACTGAAGACAATGCCACTGGAAAATGTTTCTTTCCGATCCATCTGTGGACGTTTTGCACCAATATTCGTCTTCTTCATGGGAAAGTGTGCAAAGTTAGAAGCCACCATGTTCGGCCACAATCCACGAGCGAGAAGAGCTCAAGTGCTGTGCGTGTTTCTGACAGTTGTTTTGATGCAAGTTCTACTGTGCGCCAATGACAATGAAACGCACCCGGGCCCGAATGAGGAAATGGAGCAGACCTTGCAAAGGATATTTGACCAGCAAGAGAAAAGGTTTGAGACTTTGTTTTCAGATCAGTTTGAAACGCGATTCGAAACACTCGGCAACCAGTTGTTGACAAAAGTTGAAAACGTTCTGAGTGCTGTGACAACACAGTTAGTGAATATTCAAGGAAAGATGGCAGAACTCGAAGGACACTACCTGTGCATGACTGGCGCTCAAACAAAAACAAATCGTACTGTGTAAGATCTTGAGCAAAGACTCTGTGACTTTTCCATAGAAGCAGAAGACAAAATCGACAGACTCGAAGCGTTCTCAAGAAGAGACAATTTGAAATTTTTAAACATCCCGCAGTCTTGCAACGAAAACTCTGACACTTGCACCGAAACACTTGTTGGAATTTTTGCACAACACCGTGCTGAACAAACAGTGGTCTCGTGATGACATCGTCCGTGCACACCGCCTTGGCAACAGCAACAACAACACACCACAACCCATCATAGCCAAGTTTGCCAAGTGGTCGAACAAAATGGACATACTGACGAAAGGCAAGCAGCAGCTGAAGTGAAAGGGTGTGAGGGTGGCAGGAGACCTGACGACACGACAACAGAAGGTGATCAAGGACTACCGGGACAGGGGACAGCGGGCCTACTGCAAGGGCAACAGGCTCGTCGTGGCCGGACCCCTTCCGCCTCGTCGCTGGAACCAGGACAGCTATGCTGACGCGGCGAGACGACAGCATCACAGACAACAAGACAACCCTGGCACAGCGGCATCGAGGGGGCGCCGCCGTGCGAACATCTACGTCACATCCAACCCAGGAGACGGCCGGGGGAGTTCTGCAGAACAGGCGGACAGCTGGCAGCAGACTACCCACGGAACTGCAGACGACTGCTGGGGTGGATGGCTGCCGTACACCAGCAGCTGGATGGGGAACTTCAGCTTGGACCAGTCGTACGGAGGAGCACAGGCGAGGGAGGTCCATCCGCTGGACCAGCTTCCTCCCTACGCGCCTGCCTCTTACGGGTGGGGAGGACAGGACTACCAGCGCTACACCGGCTGGGGAGACGAGGACTTTCTTCAACGTGGCAACACCGACGGCAGGACCCAGTCGATCGAGCATACACAAGACCGCACACACTCCGAGGCAGCACCAACAGCTGACTGGCAGGATTACTGTGACAGCGGACAACAGCCGAGTGATGCTGGACTCCTGCAGAATACACAGACAACGACCATGCAAATGACGTCGCAGCAGATCCAGAGGAGGCCTGTGTGGAAGCCTGCCCAACCACGGCGTACACCAACTACGCACAGCAAGAGGGCAGCGCACCGGGCACCAGTGACGCCACAGCACCACGGCAAGCACACAGTGAGACCATGCCGGCAGGCACCGAAGAAGAGCCCCAGCAGGAAAGACATCACACAGCTACACGCGGAAGTGTCAGAAGGGGTATCCCAATAGGAAGACCCCACACCGGAATCACTCACCGCATGTGACGCAGTGTGTTCTGACTCCTGGTGAGCTGCCTGAACACGACCGGGACAGTCCCGTCAGAGGAGCGAGCTGCACGTGCAGGACGAGGCTTCCCCTTTCCCGCAGGCGGTGAGCTCACGGCCACTCACTCGCTTGAGATCACAGTCAGTCAGAGAGGGGTGAAAAACGTCAGCTCACCCTTGCTGAAAGTGTCAACAAAAGTATGACAAAACAAAGCGAAGTAACTGTCACTACAAGAGGGAAAACATGGACTCGGAAAAAAAGACCAGTACCTAGGATTTTGGCCGGGCCCATAGCAATGACAGTGACCATGCGGCACGTACTGTAAGTTTTCTTACATATAATATTGAGGGTTTGGCACGCCTTCATGAACCTGATGTTCCTTCATACATTGCAAACTTTGATTTTGTTTTGTTTGTTGAGACTTTTTCGACCACATACCCCTCTGTATGACGTTTTTCTCGTGCCTGGTGTAAAGTTGACAGATGCAATTACGGCGCGTCTCTCGGGTGGTGTGGCACTGCTTGTAAGAAAGGAATTGAGTCGTTTCGTTGACCAGAGCCACACAGAACATGACAATGTTATCATTTGCACATTCCAAGGAGTTCCTGGGAACCGAGAGTGAAGTGGTGTTACTAGGGTCATATACTCCTCCAGCCAACTCTGTGTACTACAAAGAAACAGAAATTACTAATGGTATATCGCTGACTGAACAATGTATTATGGATGTTATCGAGACTGTGGGTGATCTTCCCGTGGTTGTGTTTGGTGATTTAAATGCTAGAACGGGTTCCGAGAATGCTACAGAGAGAAACTATGACTGTGAAACTTTAATATTTTTGCACCGAAAGACGAATGCGGTCTTGATAAATCGACCATGCGGGTTTCAAAGGATAAGGAAATTAACGAGTTTGGAAAGTACTTACCTAAAATGTGTGCCCAGTTCAATCTTTCCATTTTGAACGGCACACTGGGATTCGAATGTGGAAAGTTTACTTACATCTCTACATCTGGTTGTAGTGTAATTGATTACTTTATTGTATCATGACAGCTTCTTCAGATGCCGATTTCACTGCATGTTGCTGAAAAGACTGAATCGAAGCATATGCCAGTTAAACTTTTTACTGGAATTAAAAATGAAAGATCGAAGCAACCAAAAAAGCCACCTAAAACATTTAAAGTTGAAATATACATTTGGTGTGACAATAAAAGTGATGACTTCATAGCATGCGTTAAGGTCTGATCAGACCAAAACGTGTGTCAGTGAAGCCGAGGAGCTGATCGAGGCCGATGTCAGTTATTCCATTTTAAAATTTAACGAAGGATTGTTGTCAGCAGGAGAATGCATGAAGAAAACTATAGTTATTTGTAAAGAAAGACAACAAATAAGGTTTGATTTAGAATGCAAACAGACGCGATTACTCAGCCACTGTTTAAGAAGGGTGACCATGAAATCCCTGACAATTACAGAGGCATATCTCTTTTGAGCATTTGCATTAAATATGGCTACGTATTTTGAAAATGCCAACTTGCCGTCTACCATTTAAAGCTTATAAAATGCATCTACATGAACAAAACAAGAAAAATTGGGCATCCTCTGTTTGCTATGTGTTGTACAAGTATGACTTTGGTGATGTTTGGGTAAATCAGGGCGTTGGGGACGAGAAGGCATTTCTAAAGGACCTTAACGAAAGAGTATTACCCCTATACAGACAAGAATGGGACAACAGTATACGAACCAAAAAACTTTTTATACCGTCTACAGTACTTTCAAATCGTCCTTATCCCTGGCACCGTACCTGAATGAACTGAAGCACATTAAAGAGAAACACTTCTTGATCAGATTAAAACTCGGTGTGTCGCCACTAAGGACACACAAACTACGCTATCGTAAAGATGCTACACCTGTTGACTATTTTTGCCCTTTTTTGTAAAAGTGACGTGGAAAATGAAGTCCACTTCATTCTCGTCTGTCCGAAATATGCAGAAATTAGAGAACAGTACATACCCAAGAAATATTTCACTAGCCCTTCCAGCTTCAAGTTAGCGCTCCTGCTTGCTACAACAAGTAAGGTTCTTTTGTTACGTCTTGCTGTTTATATCACGAAAGCGTTACCATTCGAAATGCTTAAATAACTGACTCTCACAGCTGATTACCGTATGTATATGTATACGTATGCTTTTAGTATGCATGCATGTTTGTACACGTATACAAGTAGAATTCAACTTAGTAGACTCTGACATGTGTAAACCTCCATTGAAATGGGCCCAAGGCGTAGTCAATAGAACATTCAGCATTCAGCGTTCTCTCGTGGTAGTAGTAGTAGCAGTAGTCTGCGCGCACAATAAACGAGATGGTAGAAGGCCGGCTCTTCTGACGCATGTCCTATAGGAAAAGCCAACTCGACCGGAACATATTACGCAGGTTGCGTTAGGCTCTGTGACAGAGGTGGCCGTGACCTTCACACACCGTCAGCGTCAGAGCTGTACGTGTACACTAATCGATTCAAGCTCTGAATCGTCGAAACAAGCTCTGGTTCTCTACCCCCCCCCCCCCCAACCACACACACACACACACACATTTCCGCCCCCATGCCCCACCCAACTTTCACCTCCACCCCGTCAGGGGTACCCTATTTGATGCAGGCTTTCAAACGTCAAAACAAGCTCTTGTTCTGTACCTTTGCAAGCTCATAACAAGCTCTTGTTCTGTACCTTTGCAAGCTCATAACAAACTCTTGTTCTGTAGCTCTGCAAGCTCATAACACACTCTTGTTCTGTACCTTTGCAAGCTCATAACAAACTCTTGTTCTGTAGCTCTGCAAGCTCATAACAAACTCTTGTTCTGTACCTTTGCAAGCTCATAACACACTCTTGTTCTGTACCTTTGCAAGCTCATAACACACTCTTGTTCTGTAGCTCTGCAAGCTCATAACAAACTCTTGTTCTGTACCTTTGCAAGCTCATAACACACTCTTGTTCTGTACCTTTGCAAGCTCATAACACACTCTTGTTCTGTAGCTCTGCAAGCTCATAACAAACTCTTGTTCTGTAGCTCTGCAAGCTCAGAAAAAGCTCTTGTTCTGTAACTAACCAAGCTCAGAATCAGGTTCTTGTTCTGTACCTCTTCAAACTAAAAGAGCAGAAGACTTTTGATCTGTAACTAACCAAGCTCAAAATAAGCTCTTGTTGTATGCCTTATTTTACACCGCCCATCCCCACTGCCGAGCCTCAGTCCTACCACACCCCCATCCAGGAAAAACCGCCACCACCAATAACAGTGACGTTGTTTGTCTCCTAGGATCGCCATGATACTGTCCTTGGCGTGGCTGACAGTGTCCCCAGCTACGTCACAGGAACAGGAAGACAGCCTCGTTTTGATAGGGGGCAACGTGACCTTTGCTGCACTGATGGAGGTGAACGAGGCAGAGGGGGGCGCGTGCAGCGACTATGACGTCATCACTCTGCAGGAGGTTGTGGCAGTCACTTGGATGATCGATGCTCTCAATGAAATGGACTACGTACCTGGAGTCAAGATAGGTGAGTACACTGCACGACATAACTAACTGACCAGCCAAGGAAAGCTGTGTCAAAAGCAAGTCAAAACAACAACAATTTCTTTGTTTCATGTCCAAGTTCAACATTCTTCCACTGGTTTCTTTAATAAACTGAAACCAGATACACAGGCAATTTTGATTTAACATTTTTGTCAGGTCTGTCCGTTGCTTGAAAAATGGGGTTTACTTTGAAAAGTTGTGTTCGTTTGGTGGCGTCCTATTAAGACGTGTGTGTGTGTGTGTGTGTGTGTGTGTGTGTGTGTGTGTGTGTGTGTGTGTGTGTGTGTGTGTGTGTGTGTGTGTGTGAGAGAGAGAGAGAGAGAGAGAGAGAGAGAGAGAGAGAGAGAGAGAGAGAGAGAGAGAGAGAGAGAGAGATGAAATGAGCGTATCCTTATGTCTTTGTAAGCGCTGTGGGCTCTAACGAGTTGGGCACCATAAAGAATCTATTATTATTGTTATTAACACCAGCGTTCTTGTTAACCTTTTATGTGTTGATTTCATTACTGAATCACAAAATCTGACGTCATGCTAGGCGGATCAAAGCAAACCATCTGATTACACCCAAAAACGGAATTTCACAAATTCAGAAACGTGCATATGTAACCAGGGACGAAATCAAGCACAGAATTTGGCTCCATCCCATCAGTTAATTCAGCACTGAATGTCACGAACAACTCTGCCGAATGAGGGATGCTCCAGCGAAGGCTTGGCAAGTCAAGCCTTGGCCTTGGCACGTAGAGGTTATTCCTGGAGCTGGTGTAATGGGACTGGTGACTAATAAATAGTTGTGCCAGGTAATTTGGGGAATTATTATTAAGAACTTTATGTGTACACATTCCTTTATTGTAAGTAAATTGTTGGCGTGGGTTTAAAATTCCAAGTGCACTCACTGTTTGCTCTGTAAACAGGGAAGTATCAGGGAAGGATCAGAAAGGACTAATTTGCCTGCTCTTTGATGTAGCCATCCCACACTATTGACTCATAGTCGATGTGAGGTTTTATTTGAGCATTGTAGGAGATTGTTCTGGTATCGATGTTGGTGATATGTTGCAGCTGAGAAAAAAAGAAACAGGTAGTTTGTTGTTGTTGTTGTTTATTTCGTATGATCTGGCATATGTGTTCGATCTGGGCTTGCCATCGATATTTGTTTGTGGAAAATGAGACCTAGCAAACGATGTTCAGTTACATTTTCAACATCCTGACCATTCAATAACAGTCTCAACTACAAGTCTGAGAGCTGGTGCTTTTATCGTGCAGTAATTACCATTGCCTTTGTTTTTACTGGATTTATGAGCATATCAGAATCAGAATAGTTATTGTCCCAGTTCAAGTTTACAAGGAAATTTGTCGTGCGGCGTACAGTACGATATAGAACAAACAGTAGACTACCATTTGAACAGTTTCATGGTCAGCATTGCACCACAACAACAACAAATTGCAGCAGTTTCGTCCCCCGTGGCTGCATTCGAGAGAGAGGCCGGAAAGCGTGCTGACAGACAGCCTGTTGTGTTCACCTCTTGGTTGGTTGAGTGTTGCTTTACGTCCACAGAAACCGTAGGCTTATTAGGGACGGGATCCCAGGACGGCCACCTCGACTTTCACACAGCTCCTGAAGTCTGTTCGCCTCTTTATCCAGCCGTTCTTTGTCCTCTTTCAGGCCTGGATGTGTACCGCACGTGCAAGCTGCCCACAAAGGCCGCCAGGGGCGTTGTAGCACTTCTCAACAAATATGGCGTCGGACAGGAAGGCGGGAAAACATCAGGGTCTTTATTTGGTGAATAGTTCATTTCTAAATGTTTTCTGTCTCTAGTTTAATTGTAGAGAGAAAAAACAACAACATATTATTGCAGTCTGTTTCTACTGTACGCGCTTAATGAGATTATAACTGTAATGTTTGTGCAAGTGCACTGTTATCTGCCGGGGAGAGAGAGAGAGAGAGAGAGAGAGAGAGAGAGAGAGAGAGAGAGAGAGAGAGAGAGAGAGAGAGAGATTTTTTTCGCTCTAACTATGAGTGTGTAAATCGGGGTGGTGAACATTGTTGTATATACTCATGTAAGTAAACATGGTGCTTAACGTCCACAGAAACCATAAGGCTTATTAGGGACGGGGAGGGGGTGTTGGAGGAGGGAGGACAGGGAGATTATATATATACTCATGACTGACGTTTTGCTTTAAATACATCCGTAGGTATACTGGGACCTGGAAACACAGCGGAGGCCAGAGCAGTGTCCAATCTCATTGGCTACCTTCCGGTCAGTCAGCGCCTTCTGCAGATCAGCGGTTCGTCGACTGGGAAACAACTCAGTGACAGAACTCTCCATCCAAACTTCTTCAGAGTTATTCCACATGATGGAATTCAGGTCAAGGTACACACCCTTTCAATTAAAAAATAAAGTAGGAAGAACTACTACTACTACTACTACTACTACTACTACTACTACTACTACTACTACTACTACTACTACTACTACTACTACTACTACTACTACGAAACATGGAGAAGAAGAAGAGGAAGAAGATGAATTACATGGAGGAAGAGGTTCTTGTTGTGACGCTGCTTTCAGATTATTACCATTTTGACATCGACAGTTATTACAGTCTAGTTAGTAAAGTATGCATCAAATTACAGACAACACAACACCATCACCATCGAAAAGGATAAAAAGATCCCAAGTCGTAAGTGAATGCCTGTCGCAGCCTGACTGGCAAATTATTAGTTTAGAAAGTCGGTTGTTCATTGCAGTGTAGTCGCCTCAGTTGTGGTGAAGCAAAAACAATAGACATTTTATGTGATAGTCCAAATTCATCGCATGACCAAAACAAAGTAGATTATTGCCGGAAGGTTGACGATCCTGTGTTTGTCGAAATGTATTTTTGGATTTAGTTTTGTTTTCATAGAAGGTGTGAATTAAATAACTCAGTACAGCGAGGAATGCTTGAAAGCCTTATTCGGCAAGAAACAAACATTCGTAATCAAAGGAAGTGCTTTTTTCTCTCAAAGTTGTGCAACATCATATGAATTTTTACTCCATCTGTCTGCATTGTTTGGATCTGTGTCGATTACAATTACCTCTGCTTTGACTATCAGAAAATGTATCGTTTAGTGAATAGTGTTCGTGCAGAGCCGTTATAGTGCTATGGCTGTATTGTCCACGCCCGTCCAGGTCATGCTGCAGCTGTTGCTGCAACTCCAGTGGAACTACGTGGCCATAGTCTACGACGACGACGAGTACGGCAGACCAGCAGCGGAGGAGCTGCGACGTCTTGCGGAAGGGAGACAACTGTGTATTCCTGTGTTCGCCAGTCTACCGCTGGATTCCCGATCATCGGCCTTTACGACCGCGGCCAACAGCGTGGCTCAGCAGGTAGGGGCGTGCCTTAGTGACTGCCTGTTTTCTTGTAGAATTCTTTATATAATGGTACCGCAGTAGGACGTAAAAGGTTCCGGTCATTCTGCCAAAAGTGCAGGTGGCAGGTTACAGTAAACACGCATGCACCTTACGTATATGGCTTTGCAAGAAGTGACGTGATGTGGTGCATGGTTGTATGGTGTACACAGAACGCGCCGGACAGCAGCAGTTTCATGTGGCACCAGCCATGCCAGCGATGTAAGTACACCACCTCAGGGGATATGCAAAAACGCGCTATAAAAATCTAGTCACATGCGAGCGCTGTGAGTCTGCTCGAGAGCGGAGAATAGTGCTATATAAAAGCGATCAACAACAACAGTAACTATAATTATGTAACATAAATATATGACACAAATCCCACAATTACGTGCTACATCTCGTCTTTGAGAAGTTTCCCCAACGTTGAAACAGTTCCAATGTTCGTCTGACTGACGCTGGCTCTTTCTCATCCTTTCAAACAATTGTCGAGCGCTTCTTCTTTCTACACCGAACAAGATATAAAACGAGAAAACTTTTGCATGAAGTCGTGCCCCGTCAGACGATCGTGAAGTAAATTGTTTTTCTCTCGCGAGTGTTTACATCTGGAGCTTAATTTTAACCCCGGAAACTTAGCAACGTTGCGAGTCAGAAACCTTGAAGCTGATTCCTTTTCCCTGCTTGTGTGTTGCTACTTCTTGCCCTGTGCCCCAAACCCCTGTGTGTAGCTGAAGAGTTCTGTTTCTTCGTCTTCATCCGCTGGACTACATCCTTCTGTGTGCAGTTGAAGACGTCTTTGTCTTCATCCGCCGTACCCCACTCCCAGTTTGTAGTTAAAGACTTCTATTTCCTGCGTTGCACGACACCCTTTGTGTGCAGTTGAAAAGCCCTTTGTCTTCCTCTGCCGTATCACAAACTGTGTGTGCAGTTGACAAGTTCTTTGTTTTCGTCTCCCGTACCCCACTCCTTGTGTGCGGTTGAAGAATTCTGCTCTTTGTTGTTGTTGTTGTTGTTGTTGTTTTCCACCGCTGTACCCAACCTTCTGTGTGCAGTTGAAGACGTCTTTGTCTTCCTTTCTTGCACCCCACCCTCTGTGTGCAGTTGAAGACGTCTTTGTCTCCCTTCCCTATACCCCACCTTCTGTGTGCAGTTGAAGACGTCTTTGTCTTCCTTTCCTGTATCCCACCCTCTGTGTGCAGTTGAAGACGTCTTTGTCTCCCTTCCCTATACCCCACCTTCTGTGTGCAGTTGAAGACGTCTTTGTCTTCCTTTCCTGTATCCCACCCTCTGTGTGCAGTTGAAGACGTCTTTGTCTCCCTTCCCTATACCCCACCTTCTGTGTGCAGTTGAAGACGTCTTTGTCTTCCTTTCCTGTATCCCACCCTCTGTGTGCAGTTGAAGACGTCTTTGTCTCCCTTCCCTATACCCCACCTTCTGTGTGCAGTTGAAGACGTCTTTGTCTTCCTTTCCTGTATCCCACCCTCTGTGTGCAGTTGAAGACGTCTTTGTCTCCCTTCCCTATACCCCACCTTCTGTGTGCAGTTGAAGACGTCTTTGTCTTCCTTTCCTGTATCCCACCCTCTGTGTGCAGTTGAAGACGTCTTTGTCTCCCTTCCCTATACCCCACCTTCTGTGTGCAGTTGAAGACGTCTTTGTCTTCCTTTCCTGTATCCCACCCTCTGTGTGCAGTTGAAGACGTCTTTGTCTCCCTTCCCTGTACCTACCCCTCTGTGTGCAGTTGAAGAATTCTGGCGGCGGAGCGGTACGGGGTCTGGTGGTCCTCGGGTCCATGTCAACCACAATGCAGCTGCTGCAGATCCTCAACAGCCAGGTCACCTTCACCGAGCTCGTCCTGAGCGAGACGGTGGGCGTTAGCCCCGGCGTTCTGAGGACGACCAGGGGAGACATCCTGCCGCTGGCCAGAGGCGCTCTCGTCACGTCCCCTCCCTATATTCACGTTCCCGAGTTCGCGCTCTTTTGGTCCCAGCTTTGGATCAACGAGAGTCGGTTCTCTGCCTACGCCCACAGACTGCCCTGGCTCGCTGGCTACTTCGCTCAGCTGACCGGATGTGACGTGGTGGACCCCGGCTGCTGGGACCAGACTGCGGCACAGCGAAGTAGTCACGTGATCCAGAATGGGGGCAGACTCAGCGTGTACATAGGTTACCAGATTAAGGCCGCTGCGGTCATGGCGGCGCTGCTGAAACGTCTCCATGGCGACAAGTGCGGGTGGGCCTACAGCGGACTGTGTCCAGATCTGGTGAACAGCATTGCGGCTCGACACGATGTTCAGGACACTGTGCAGAACTCGGCGTTTCCATTGGCCGACCTCTCGTCCGTGTCCACCGCTTTTAACGAAAAGCCATCAGTCCGGTTTAACAGCAGTGGTGACGTCATCGTCGATGGCGCCGAGTATACCGTGTACAACTTGAAGACAGTTGGGGAAGAGGCCGCGTTTCAGCAGGTAGGTGAAAATGCTTCTTTTTTCATTGCTTGATTTTTAAAATATTTTTTAAAATCATATTGGATAGAAGGAAAACTGAAGAAGAATCTGTATACACATCTTCAATTAAAATAGTGTAAACATCGTTTTGGTGATCTCCTGTTACCTGTTCTGCGTTATGCCCAGTCACACGGTAACAAAGGCTGATATCATAGTCCACATAAACACAGCTAGGGATATAAATATGCACAGAACTGCTCGAGCACCCACAGTGAGATACAGGGAAATTACAAAACGTACAACTATTTGTGTTGCCAAGTCCAGGTGAAATTACTGGGTGTTTGGATGGACTACAGATTCTCTGTATGTCTGTTTGTCTGTCTGTCTGTCTCTCTGTCTCATATAAATAATGCCTGTAATTTGATATCTATTTATCAGTAGCTTAGCAAGGACTAGTTGTTAGGTTTTTGACTGAACCTAAACAGTCCTTGTAAAATAAAGTTTTCAAGGTCAAGTTCAAGTTGAACAGTGCTGAGGATGTTGAAGTTTAGAATCCGGAATATAAACACATGCCTCATACTGTAATTCTAATGTGACCTACTACGTTGACTGTGCATTAAAACCAATTAGGTGATTACTTTTTTCAACAGGTTGGAACCTTTGACAATGACAACCTCACCCTCTGCGTGAACGAAACAGAATTCTACTCCGAAGACGGGTCCCCTATGACGTGGGACCTCAGTCCTCCTGCCCAGTGTAACGTCAACTACGACTGCCTGCAGTGCCAGCATGACCTCAGCAGCGACGTCCTCTTTGTTGAAGGCGACTTCTACGTCACAGGCCTGTTGCCCATCAGCACCAAGAACCCGGACAACCTGCTGCAGTGTGGGGAGGTGAAGGGTCTGGTTGGAGCTGACTTGGCGCAAGCGCTCGTGTTTGCCGTGCAGGAGATCAACAACAAGAATGGCGCCTTCAGTGTGAGTGTGGCTTTTTAACAAGGTTCAAGATTACTTTCTTATCTCTTCAGAGAAACTGAATACGTGGCTGGACATATACCACACCACAGTAGACAATAACACATAATTATTACCTATTTTCAAACTCAAAGAACCGTTGTTGAAAATACAGGTAATATAAAAAGATACATACAGACAGATCATGGAAGCCGACAGGACAGACAAACGCTCGCGCGCGCACACCCACACACCCACACCCATACACACACGCGCACACACACACACGCGCACACACACGCACGCACACACACACACACACACACACACACACACACACACACACACACACACACACACGCACACACACACACGTGCTTACATACATGCATGCGTGCACATGCAGTGACATAAGTCACAGGCATTGCCTCAGTCATCACTACCACTAACTCCGACAGCGTCGTCACATACACGTACACATACAGTCACAGGCTGTTGTGTGGTGGTGTGGCGTCTTTAATAATAATAATAGAAAATTGTAAGCGCCCTACCTATCAAAATATTTTAACAGCCCAAGGCGCGTACATAAGCAAGAATAATGACAACATAATTATTTATGCTACAACATGAAATAAATATTTAACAAAAATGCACATTCATTTACTTCAAAGAGCACACACACACACACACACACACACACACACACACACACACACACACACACACACACACACACACACACACACACACATCGCACACATAATACAGAATACAGAAAATTTTTTGTCTATGAATAACAGAAATTTGCTTTACGACTGCATAAAAGATACACACACACACACACACACACACACACACACACACACACACACACACACACACACACACACACACACACACACAAACAGGCACGTGTGCAGCATGTACGCTTCGATACAGCAGGTCAACAGGAAATGGAGGGGGGGGGGGGGGAGTGCTAATTAACCCCTTCATTGCCATGTCACCTGAAAACGACCAGTAAAAGGGCGACATTTCAAACCCCTAAGCCTTTTTGTCTTCTTCTTTTTGTTTTGTTTCTTCTTCTTTTTTTTTCTTTTTCTTTTTTGCACTGGCATGTGAAAGGAGTTTGATCAAAACGCACAGCATTGAAAATAGATGTTAGAGGACAGGAAAATATATTATTTGCAGGCGCGTCCGTACATCATTTAGCCCGGAACTTTTACAGGCTGGGGCAGTGAAAGGGTTAACTCCCTCCTTGGTTGATGTTGTGTTTGGGGTTTTGCGTGCATCTGCAGCCTGTTTCTGTCCTCTCCATGGCGTTTGGCTCACAACTTGACGAGATCCAAACACAGACAGGTTCAGATGAACGCTTATTTATTTTAACACGGACACACATTAACAAAAATTAAAACAAATAAGCGTTCGTTTGAACCTTTTTGTGTCTGGATCTTGTTTTAGGACGCTAGCAGTCATTCTGTTTCGATTTTATTCCCAACTTGACGACTTCTGTTTGTGTCCAGGAGGTGCTGCCTGGCAAGAAGGTGGGACTCCTCGTCATCAACTCGTGCGCGAGCCCGCTGCACGTGCAGCAGTTGCTGATGGAGCTGTACGCGGGCAGCCTGGCGTTGCCTGGCGGCAGGAACAGCAGCCAGTTGCGGGGCCGGATGATGGGGATGGTGGGGAGCGTGTACAGCGCCGACAGCATCGCCGCCTCCAGCACCCTCAGTAACCTGGAGAGAAACGTCATCAAAGTGCTGGTGAGGTCTGCTGTGTGTCGTCCTTTATATATATATATATATGGAGAGAGAGAGAGAGAGAGAGAGAGAGAGAGAGAGAGAGGGGGAGAGGGGTGTGTGTCTTCGCCAGTCGTCTAGAATGTATGTCGTGTGCAAGAGAGCGTGACGTATAAAATATGACGTATTTTATAATCTAATTAGGTTTTGTAGGAATCAGTCCAGCCGATCGGGCTGGCGTTGAAAAAGCCCCAAGATGGGCGAAAAACTTTGAGTAAAAGTTTCCAGTACAACACATGCTTGGATTTTGTTATACTCTCTCTCTCTCTCTCTCTCTCTCTCTCTCTCTCTCTCTCTCTCTCTCTCTCTCTCTCTCTCTCTCTCTCTCTCTCTCTCTGTATATATATATTCAAGAATAGACGTTTGTATTAAAAGTTAACAATAATAAGAAGAAAACAAAATGTTTGAAGAAGAAGAAAAAGAAGTATAGTGGGATAAGACCAGAAAATTAAATTAAAAAAGATCGGTAAAACAGATACCTACCACGTGCACAATTGGAGCGTGCGGATAGTTTGCTATGTAAAGCGGCATGTTGTGATCGGAAGCCTACGGTGTGAAAAGTATGGGGACTATGTAAACTAAGGTTTCATCCGTGTGATTTACCTTTCATACAATATCATATCCGTGTGATTTACCTTTCATACAATATCATATCCGTGTGATTTACCTGTCATACAATATCATATCCGTGTGATTTACCTGTCATACAATATCATATCCGTGTGATTTACCTGTCATACAATATCATATCCGTGTGATTTACCTGTCATACAATATCATATCCGTGTGATTTACCTGTCATACAATATCATATCCGTGTGATTTACCTGTCATACAATATCATATCCGTGTGATTTACCTGTCATACAATATCATATCCGTGTGATTTACCTGTCATACAATATCATATCCGTGTGATTTACCTGTCATACAATATCATATCCGTGTGATTTACCTTTCATACAATATCATATCCGTGTGATTTACCTGTCATACAATATCATATCCGTGTGATTTACCTGTCATACAATATCATATCCGTGTGATTTACCTGTCAAACAATATCATATCCGTGTGATTTACCTTTCATACAATATCATATCCGTGTGATTTACCTTTCATACAATATCATATCCGTGTGATTTACCTTTCATACAATATCATATCCGTGTGATTTACCTTTCATACAATATCATACCCGTGTGACTTACCTTTCATACAATATCATATCCGTGTGATTTACCTTTCATACAATATCATACCCGTGTGACTTACCTTTCATACAATATCATATCCGTGTGATTTACCTTTCATACAATATCATATCGGTGTGATTTACCTTTCATACAATATCATATCCGTGTGATTTACCTGTCATACAATATCATATCCGTGTGATTTACCTTTCATACAATATCATATCCGTGTGATTTACCTTTCATACAATATCATATCCGTGTGATTTACCTTTCATACAATATCATATCCGTGTGATTTACCTGTCATACAATATCATATCCGTGTGATTTACCTGTCATACAATATCATATCCGTGTGATTTACCTGTCATACAATATCATATCCGTGTGATTTACCTTTCATACAATATCATATCCGTGTGATTTACCTTTCATACAATATCATATCCGTGTGATTTACCTGTCATACAATATCATATCCGTGTGATTTACCTGTCATACAATATCATATCCGTGTGATTTACCTGTCATACAATATCATATCCGTGTGATTTACCTTTCATACAATATCATATCCGTGTGATTTACCTTTCATACAATATCATATCCGTGTGATTTACCTTTCATACAATATCATATCCGTGTGATTTACCTTTCATACAATATCATATCCGTGTGATTTACCTGTCATACAATATCATATCCGTGTGATTTACCTTTCATACAATATCATATCCGTGTGATTTACCTTTCATACAATATCATATCCGTGTGATTTACCTTTCATACAATATCATATCCGTGTGATTTACCTGTCATACAATATCATATCCGTGTGATTTACCTGTCATACAATATCATATCCGTGTGATTTACCTTTCATACAATATCATATCCGTGTGATTTACCTTTCATACAATATCATATCCGTGTGATTTACCTTTCATACAATATCATATCCGTGTGATTTACCTTTCATACAATATCATATCCGTGTGATTTACCTGTCATACAATATCATATCCGTGTGATTTACCTTTCATACAATATCATATCCGTGTGATTTACCTTTCATACAATATCATATCCGTGTGATTTACCTGTCATACAATATCATATCCGTGTGATTTACCTTTCATACAATATCATATCCGTGTGATTTACCTTTCATACAATATCATATCCGTGTGATTTACCTGTCATACAATATCATATCCGTGTGATTTACCTTTCATACAATATCATATCCGTGTGATTTACCTTTCATACAATATCATATCCGTGTGATTTACCTGTCATACAATATCATATCCGTGTGATTTACCTTTCATACAATATCATATCCGTGTGATTTACCTGTCATACAATATCATATCCGTGTGATTTACCTTTCATACAATATCATATCCGTGTGATTTACCTGTCATACAATATCATATCCGTGTGATTTACCTTTCATACAATATCATATCCGTGTGATTTACCTTTCATACAATATCATATCCGTGTGATTTACCTTTCATACAATATCATATCCGTGTGATTTACCTTTCATACAATATCATTTCCGTGTGATTTACCTTTCATACAATATCATATCCGTGTGATTTACCTTTCATACAATATCATATCCGTGTGATTTACCTTTCATACAATATCATATCCGTGTGATTTACCTTTCATACAATATCATATCCGTGTGATTTACCTGTCATACAATATCATATCCGTGTGATTTACCTTTCATACAATATCATATCCGTGTGATTTACCTTTCATACAATATCATATCCGTGTGATTTACCTTTCATACAATATCATATCCGTGTGATTTACCTTTCATACAATATCATTTCCGTGTGATTTACCTTTCATACAATATCATTTCCGTAGGTAAGTCCTGGCGCCACATCACCGGAGCTGAAGGATCGAACCAAGTACCCCTACTTCATGCGTCTGATCCCTGCTGATGACACGCAGGCACAGGTAACACACACGCACACGCACACGCACACGCACTCACACACACACACATACGCGCGCGCGCGCGCGCGAGCGCACATACAAACTCTCTCTCTCTCTCTCTCTCTCTCTCTCTCTCTCTCTCTCTCTCTCTCTCTCTCTCTCTCTCTCTCTCTCTCTCTCTCTCTCTCTCAGAGTGATGTGCTTTCTGTCTGTCTTTCTCTCTCTGACCTAGATTGTATTTAAGTTTGAACAAAACATTTCGTTGTGCATCAGAATGAATTTATAACAGAGAAAAGTTGAGAGGCAGAAGAAGCAAAATTGTGTGTATAAGTACAGCCCTGACATTAAAGGCTGGATGTGCTAAACTACAAAGAAACAGACTGCAATAAGAACAACAAAACTTGATTTCTAATAAAGACGATGGTGTCTGTGAACTATTATATCTCAAGCCCCAAAAGAACTGTAAAGTAATACTCCGTATGTTAATGTATAAAGATTATTTTGTGAGGGAGTATGGGTGTGAATGAGAGAGAGAGAGAGAGAGAGAGAGAGAGAGAGAGAGAGAGAGAGAGAGAGAGAGAGAGAGAGAGAGAGAGAGATTCCCTTTACCGTCACAATTTGAGAAATATACCATTTTAGTGAGTTGTATTTTGCTTGAATATTTCCTTCCTAGGCAATGCTGGACATCGTTGGGGAACTAGGCGCCAACTACATCCAGGTCATCTACGACAAAAGCACGGCCTACGCCACCGCGCTCCATGACAAGCTGCAGCAGGAGATCCGAACCAACAAGAGGTTTAAGGTGTGCATCGCTCAGAGCATAGGCATCTGGCCACAGAATGAGGCCAGCCACTACAAGTACATCGCCGACAAACTGATGGACAACAGCGCCGCCAAGGTCATCATCGTCATCTTGCACACCGAAGAGATCAGCAAGGTCATGGACGCCATCTTACCCTTGTTGAAGTCGCGCGACAACTTCCTGTTCCTGGCCAGCGAGACCTGGGGAAGACGGCAGGAAATCATCGCCGGCCGAGCGCTGCTGCATGGCTCTCTCGTCCTGGCTCAGGAGATCGCCATGGACAGGCTGTTCGAGCGGTACTTCGCCTTCCTCGACCCCTCCCGTTCCCACAACCCCTGGCTCAGCCGCTTCTGGGAAACTCGATTCAACTGCTACATGAACAAGAGCTTCAGAAGGAAAGGCAAAGCCGGACCGTGCCCGGACAATGTCGGTGAAGACTACCGGCAGGACTCTCTCGTTCCCCTCACCATTCAGTCGACCTACGCCGTGGTCAAGGGCTTCGACCAAGCCTTGCGCCAGCACTGTGCTCGCGGCGCCAGCAGCACCTGCGACTCTCTCAACTCCAGCTTGGTAGTGTCGGCCATGCGTGACGTGCAGCTGGACCTGTACAGCACGGGGCAGACCGCTAGGGTGTTCGACGCCAATGGAGATGGATTGGTGGGATACAAGATTCTCGGGGTTTCACGAGATTTCACGAGTGGAGGAGACCTCATTTACAAGGATGTGAGTTTGTTTTTTTGTCTTTTTTAACCCCCTACTTACTGTCCGATTTAATCTATTCATTTTAATATGGGAGTGCTGTGGGAAGAAGAGAACCCTTGCGGGGGTATGTGGAATAAAAAGAACCCGGGGTTTGGGGGGGGGGGGGGGGTTGGCAGTTGAATCTTGTTTCTCAGGCTGCGGCAGAGGTAGTTCTTCAAGTACAGTTATCACCTTACTGCTTTAATTTAAAAAGATTAATTTGATATTTTCTTGATTCTTCTTCATCTCCGTCATCATTCTCATCTTCTTCCCAATTCATCCTCCTCCTCTTCTGCACTGTCTAGTCTTTAATAAATATTCAACGCCTCCACGAAGCTTCAGCTTCGAGTCAGTCCAGCTCCTTGCTTTGCTTGATCGCTGCATCACTGAGTGTCGTTGCAACACTCATGCTGTACAATCATGTGTGGACATCTTGCCTTTGATTTGTCAGAGCTTGTTGTTAGAAAGTGCAAATCAAAGTACTTCTTCGTTAGATGAAGCACACAACTGTGTCCCTAAGTTACTAGCTTGCGTACTATTTTTTAAAACAAATATTCAGTCTGTAGGAAAATTTATCATTATGTTTGACATTTGTGATGGTTTATTGTGTTGGTTGTTCCACACCAGTAATATAATGTTCTAATCGTGTTTTCAAAGGGGCACCGAGCCACGAAGGGTACGGGCATATCGATAGGAATGAAATGTTTAAAAAAATAAAAAATAAAAATAAAGCCACAGCAGGTTTTCGCTTGCTTTCCGATTTTCTTTGTCGGAAACTG
>OY757549.1:2574149-2585726 GCA_963584105.1 Alviniconcha strummeri
GCAAACAGACGTTTTGTGCCTTCAGATGGTGCAGCAGCTGTGACCTTCCCCATGATGTCAAAGGTAGAGTGAAGAGACAGACAATTGCTTCCGATGTGAGCGTTCGGATTACCTCAACAGCGAAACAGCTAGGCGTCGATTGTAGGTACACAGTCTTTGGGTCAATGTGGAGGACCCTGCTCCTGTTAGGTACAAAGTCGTTAGGAAATGTGGAGGACATTTCTCCTTGGATCATTGTGGAGGTCCCCGCTCCTTACCCCGTATTAGGTACACAGTCCTTGGGTCAACGTGGAGGACAGTGATCCTTAACTACATGTTAGGTACACAGTCATCAGGTCAGTGTGGGGGACCCTACTTCATACCCACGTGTTAGATACACAGTCCTCGAGTCATTGTGGAGGTGCCTGCTCCATACCCAAGTGTAAGGTACACAGTCCTTGGTCAATATGGAGGACTCTGCTCCATGCCGACGTTCTTGGAGAGAGAGAGAGAGAGAGAGAGAGAGAGAGAGAGAGAGAGAGAGAGAGAGAGAGAGAGAGTGTTGGACAGACAATGTCTAAGACATTTATGCTCATTTAACAAGACGCGGCTATGTTGGCTCTACCGTGTTATAATGAACTCATTCTGCACTGCAGTCAAATTAATATTAAACTCCAAACCTTGAATCGCTGTGTACAAAACGCTATTGCCATTCGTCCATCCCTTACCCAAACGGACCGTGACGTTGCATCACGCACACAGCTCAGCTAAACCTTGATCAGATCACTGTGTGCACGGAGCTCTACCCGGCGTGACTCTTGTCGTTTCTTTGCTGTGTCATGTCTAGCGACCCCTAGCAGGAAAGTGCGTTTGTGTCGCTGAACTTGGTAGAGTTCTCTGTTTGATTACAGTAATCGTTCTCTCGGCACGCTTCGGCTTCGGTATGGTGTGGGGGAGTCGCATGGTCTGCATACGCACTCGCTCAGCTGGACTGTAACTAGCGAGCGGCAACACCGGAACCAGCTGCGCTCAAACCTGCCAACAGTGAGTATCGCTGACATGTTCCGACACATTTCAAGATTTTGTCAAACAAGGGTGGAAAAATGCCTACAACGTCTGCAGTCATTCATTTAGTCACATGTGACAGGGCCGCAGCGAGTCTGCTCGAGAGTGGAGAATAGCTTTATATAAAAGCGATCAACATTAGCAACATTTCGATAGCTCTCTGTAAAAGCGACTACATCAACAACGCTTCGATAGCTCTCTGTAAAAGCGACAACATCAACAACGCTTCGATATCTCTCTGTAAAAGCGATCACATCACCAACACTTCGATAGCTCTCTGTGAAAGCGACAACATCAACAACACTTCGATAGCTCTATGTAAAAGCGATCACATCACCAACACTTCGATAGCTCTCTGTGAAAGCGACAACATCAACAACACTTCAATAGCTCTCTGTAAAAGCGATCAACATCAGCAACACTTTGATATCTCTCTGTAAAAGCGATCAACATCAAAACACTTCGATATCTGTCTGTAAAAACGCTCAACATCAACAACATTTCCCCGCGGGCCTTCTAACTGTAACACTTCTTCAACCATTCCATCTTGCATTTCATAACTGTTCGGCTGAATACATTTAGAGTTAATGGAGCGATGACAGGGCTTCCAGGTCACGTCTTCTGCTGCTATTAGTCAAAAACAGGGGGAAAGATCCACACATACAAAGGGTTCAGAATAACGCTATTTGTTAGGACAAAACTGGTCAAAGATAGAAACGGCTTGCGCACTGTCTTGGGAACGTATGTCTGACAAGAATGAATTTAAACAAAACAAAACAAACAAAACAGAAACAAAACAAAAACACGCAGGCTATACCTTGGAAGCTGACATTTTGACTGAGGTTAAACTGAACCACAAAGCGCTGGATTTTATGTAGCCGGAGACCAGGAATTCCAATGCAAGTATATTATGTGTGTGTGTGTGTGTGTGTGTGTGTGTGTGTGTGTGTGTGTGTGAGAGAGAGAGAGAGAGAGAGAGAGAGAGAGAGAGAGAGAGAGAGAGTGTGTGTGTGTGTGTGTGTGTGTGTGTGTGTGTGTGTGTGTGTGTGTGTGTGTGCTTTAATCTTTGTTCTGAACGTTGATAGGTAGACGTGGGATCGCTGTTGCTTCACACTTTTGCCGCAGTTCCGGGACAGCGCGTTTTGGCATCAGACACGTATACATCACGAGTGTCGACCTGCGTGGGCGACGGCCCATTATAACACCATAGTGTCCAGACTTTCTGGCATCGATTTTCCCATCGTCAAGGAAGCCGTACGGACAGAAAATTGAAGACCGGCCTAGTCAAACACCGACGATAGTTCAGCCAGTCGCAGCCACCGATTGGAAAATAAAGTGCTGGCACATGGGTTGTGTCAGCCGTGTTGTTCTATAGGACGGTGTCCCAGCATGATCTGGCACGGTCCATGTGAAGGTATAGCCGTACGGACGAGACGGTTCCGAGCATCGGTTTCTACGTGTCCGTTCCAAATACTGCATGCTATGTTCCAAACGGTTAACTTCTAGAGCCGGTCAATGAGCAGCCGCCGTTTGGACTGAAGTGAAAGAAAGGCCAGAGGTCACAAAAGTTGGCTTAAAAACAATAAAACAAACAAAACAATTAGTCGCACATATGACCAACCATGAAGATTGTCTAAGGTTTAGTCTGAAATGTCTTTTGCATGTCAAGTGAAATGCTAGAAATCCTTATGGTTCTCAGAACACAGCCTAGTATAATAATAATAATTTAAGAGTATAACACACACCACGCGCATGCGCGCGGACACATTCTCTCTCTCTCTCTCTCACACACACACACACACACACACACACACACACACACACACACACACGCACGCACGCACGCACGCACGCACGCACGCACACGCGAGCGCGCGCGCGCACACACACACACACACACACACACACACACACACACACACACACACAATTACACTACACGTACGCACGTTATCAACCTGGTCCCTGTGGCAAGAGACAGCTCGCCGAAAGAAAAGTAATGGTCGTGAGCTGTCGGATAACTGGCAGTCGAAAGAAGGTGACTGTGTATTGCCTGGACGTCCGGACAGGCTAATAGCGAGCTGTTTAAATTTGGATGACACGTTAATTCATCAAGTTACACGCAAAGGTTTGATCCACGCTTCCTGTACAAACACCTACGTAATTGAAGAGAAAGGGGAAGGAAACTTTTCTTGTTTCTGTTAAACGCTCTAACAAATCTGTGCATATTCACACTAATTGCTGTTTCAGCAGCTGTGCGGAGCAAAGTCACTAAGACAGTGTCCAAAAATCAACTGTTGAGGAGCAAAGTCACTAAGACAGTGTCCAAAAAGCAACTGTTGAGGAGCAAAGTCACTAAGACAGTGTCCAAAAAGCAACTGTTGAGGAGCAAAGTCACTAAGACAGTGTCCAAAAATCAACTGCTGAAGAGCAAAGTCACAAAGACAGTGTCCAAAAATCAGCTGTTGAGGAGCAAAGTCACTAAGACAGTGTCCAGAAAGCAGCCGTTGAGGAGCAAAGTCACTAAGACAGTGTCCAAAAAGCAGCCGTTGAGGAGCAAAGTCACTAAGACAGTGTCCAAAAAGCAGCCGTTGAGGAGCAAAGTCACTAAGACAGTGTCCAAAAAGCAACTGTTGAGGAGCAAAGTCACTAAGACTGTCCAAAAAGCAACTGTTGAGGAGCAAAGTCACTAAGACAGTGTCCAAAAATCAGCTGTTGAGGAGCAAAGTCACTAAGACAGTGTCCAAAAAGCAGCCGTTGAGGAGCAAAGTCACTAAGACAGTGTCCAAAAAGCAGCCGTTGAGGAGCAAAGTCACTAAGACAGTGTCCAAAAAGCAGCCGTTGAGGAGCAAAGTCACTAAGACAGTGTCCAAAAAGCAGCCGTTGAGGAGCAAAGTCACTAAGACAGTGTCCAAAAAGCAACTGTTGAGGAGCAAAGTCACTAAGACTGTCCAAAAAGCAACTGCTGAAGAGCAAAGTCACAAAGACAGTGTCCAAAAATCAGCTGTTGAGGAGCAAAGTCACTAAGACAGTGTCCAGAAAGCAGCCGTTGAGGAGCAAAGTCACTAAGACAGTGTCCAAAAAGCAGCCGTTGAGGAGCAAAGTCACTAAGACAGTGTCCAAAAATCAGCTGTTGAGGAGCAAAGTCACTAAGACAGTGTCCAAAAAACAACTGTTGAGGAGCAAAGTCACTAAGACAGTGTCCAAAAACAACTGTTGAGGAGCAAAGTCACTAAAACAGTGTCCAAAAAGCAACTGTTGAGGAGCAAAGTCACTAAGACAGTGTCCAAAAAGCAACTGCTGAAGAGCAAAGTCACAAAGACAGTGTCCAAAAATCAGCTGTTGAGGAGCAAAGTCACTAAGACAGTGTCCAGAAAGCAGCCGTTGAGGAGCAAAGTCATTAAGACAGTGTCCAAAAAGCAGCCGTTGAGGAGCAAAGTCACGAAGACAGTGTCCAAAAAGCAGCCGTTGAGGAGCAAAGTCACTAAGACAGTGTCCAAAAAGCAACTGTTGAGGAGCAAAGTCACTAAGACAGTGTCCAAAAATCAGATGTTGAGGAGCAAAGTCACTAAAACAGTGTCCAAAAAGCAACTGTTGAGGAGCAAAGTCACTAAGACAGTGTCCAAAAATCAGCTGTTGAGGAGCAAAGTCACTAAGACAGTGTCCAAAAAGCAACTGTTGAGGAGCAAAGTCACTAAGACAGTGTCCAAAAACAACCGTTGAGGAGCAAAGTCACTAATACAGTGTCCAAAAACAACCGTTGTGGAGCAAAGTCACTAAGACAGTGTCCAAAAATCAGCCGTTGAGGAGCAAAGTCACTAAGACAGTGTCCAAAAACCAACTGTTGAGGAGCAAAGTCACTAAGACAGTGTCCAAAAAGCAACTGTTGAGGAACAACGCAGCAGCGAGGCAATCGACCCAGCTACGAGAGCCCAGTAAACATGGTGCTTATAACGTCCTCAGAAACCATAAGGCTTATTAGGGACGGGAAGAAGGGGGGGGGGGGGGGAGATTAGATACCTATCGCTACACTGTCACCACCAGAATGACTCCTACATTTTATCTATGAATGACTTTTTACCAGGATGTTTATTTGCTGTTGTTGTAATTAAATGTTTTATGATTGGAGTGAATGTGTGATGAGTGTACTTGGCACCACAAAACATTCCTCGTGTAATCAGTGTATTGACACTTGGCAATAAACTTGTATTGTACTGTAAGTTGATGAGTAGATATATATGTAAACGGTGACACACAGAAATCGCCTAAGTGAACACTGCCGCCGAAGTCAATGAAAGTCAATGAACCGAATAAATTCTTCAATCGTTGAATAAATTCTTCAATCGTTGCATTAAGATGGGCAGCGATCAGAGCCATTTTAATGTTTCAGTAGGAAGTGATGGACAAAGTCACAAGGCAGTGTCCACAAACCACAACCTTTTTGAAGAGAAAGGAGAGCCGAAGCGGTATCGAACCGAGGTCCTCCCGCTTACCAGCCTAACGCCTTACCGCTAGGCCAAATTGGCTGACGCGGAGAGCCCAGCTCCACCTCCCTCCTCTTCAGATCCCCTGGGTTCTGACTCGCTGCATACGTCAGCTAATCCTATAACATTGCAACCGCTTCGGTGACGTGAGTAGCTGCCTGCGTGGACCAGTCCGAGGCCCGACAGTCTGGGAGGGGACAGAGTGATTGGTCATTGGGACAAGCGGACTGCCCCCTGGCCTCTCGGTCTTGTCTGGGCGTTCCGTCTTATCACACAGGTCGTAGCCAAGAACCAAGGGAGCGGCGATAGCTCAGTGGTTAGAGCGTCGGACTCGTGAAGTAAACATGGTGCTTAACGTCCACAGAAGCCACAACGCTTATTAGGGACGGGAAAAGGGGGGGTGGGGGGTATGGAGGTGGGGGGAGAGGGAGATAATATACCTATCGCTACACTGTCACCACCAGAATGACTTCTGCATTAAGATGGACAGCGATGAGAGCCATTTTAATGGTTCATAATTGTGAGAGACAAAGTCACAAGACAGTGTCCACAGACCACAATTTTTGAAGTGAAAGGAGAGCCGAAGCAGACTGGAACCGAGGTCCCTCTGCTTGCCAGCCTACCGCCTTACCGCTAGGCCAAACCGGCTCACCGGCCTCGTGATCGAAAGGTCGCGGGTTCGAGTCCCCGCAGGAGCGGCAGGAAAATCTTCTCCATTGTCAACTTTCTGTGCTGACTCTTAGTTCGTATCCGTTCCACCCCCGTGTTACCGCAGTAGCACGTAAAAGTTCCCGGTCATTCTGCCAAAAGTGCGGGTGGCAGGTTACAGCTAAACCCACACGCACCCTGCATAATGTGGATTCGAATCATGCGACACTGTAAACTGGTGGAGCATGGTTGTATGCTGCACACAGAACGCGCGCCGAGATGCCGACAGCCAAACAGCGCTGTTAGTACACCACTTCGGTGAATACAAAAAACAAAAACAAAAAACAAAAACGATGCAGTCTTATTCAGAATCATATGCGACATGAGCGCAGTGAGTCTGCTCGAGAGCAGAGAATAGCGTCACAGAAAAGCAGTCAATAATCATAATAGCTATTTTGCGTGTTGGTGTTCCAGCTTCTATTCACAACTTCCCTAGAGGCTTTTTCGCCAACAGCAGGAGACTGAGAACTCATTTGGACTTTGTTTATGACATTAATTAAGTGTGCTAGTAATGCTTAAAATTTCATGATAGTAATCAGTGTGTGTGTGTGTGTGTGCGTGCGTGTTGCCTACTATGTTACCTCTTGTTTCTAACCTGAAAACAGCGGTCCGTGAAAACTGTGGTGTTAGCAGCGACAGGACAAGTGAAATTCTCGTGCAGTGAGGTCCACGAGAAATACGTTTTTGCAAGCTCAGCTTGTGTTGTTGAACGGTTCCACAGTCTTCTGGATGAACAAACGCGTGTTGGCCAATCAAAGAAATGGCGAAATGTATGCACAGTAGATCTAGGAATGTTCAGGTGCACCCCCTAACGACTCCACAGAATGGCAGACAATGCCGACACAGAGACCTAGTTTCCATACACATGACCCAGTGAATTCCCGATACACCAGTTGCCTTCCAGAGACATCCCAAACGTTTGATTCAGAACTGTGAAAAAGTGTCGTCTGCCAAACTGGCAGGTCTGTGCATAAACAATGAGGTGATAAAATACGTGACTAGCCTATCGATCAGGAAGCAAGACTGCCTTTCTAAACGCTACAGAGTTTAGGAATGCTGATTCTGCACATCGTTACCTATGGTGGGGCGGAGTGCGGAGGGAGAGAGAGGGGGGCTATTTACGAGAGAGAGAGAGAGAGAGAGAGAGAGAGAGAGAGAGAGAGGTTTATTTACGATGGTGATAGAGAAGCATGTGCGATTGTTTTCCATACATATATCATGTGTCTCGTCCAAAATGAGGACCTATTCTATATCTAACCATGCATATGTTCGTGGACACCGTGATCGTGCGTCGACAGTGACACGATGTGAGAGACTGGTGCTCCATCACTTCAGAGTATTGCTTGTGGTCGGAGCGCGGCTATCAAAACATTTCAAAGTTCTTTCCGACTGGTTCATGCCGCGGACCACAGCTGCCGTTGGGGCTCGTTGCAAAGCATTCGTAATCATCGGCAACCGCCGTCCGCAGCTGTCACAGCACGGGGTTTGCAATATGCGAATCAAACAGTTGAAGGAGAGAGAGAGAGAGAGAGAGAGAGTATTGACGAGGGTGGTAGAGAAGCATGTGTACCTTTTTATGCGTATCCAGCTCAAAACGAGGGACTATTGTATAATTTATGTGAACATAAATGTTTGCGTATTTCTTATCTACGACACACCGTTGAGACAGAAAAAGATAGGGAAATCTAGTTACCGAGTAAACCTTGCCGAATACCCCAAATCACATCAAATATGGCGCGTTGACTTCAGTCTAATTTTGCTTGATGTAAAAGATTTTAACCCCTCCAAATTTGAAACCCTTAAGCCTTTTAGTCTTTTTTTTTTTCTCTCTTTTTTTCTGTCTTTTTTTGCACTTGTATGTAAAAGGATCTCCTTCAAAACGCATAGAATTGAAAAACAGATGTTATAGGACAGGAAAAATATACGGTTTGTAGGCGCGTCCGTGTATCGTTCAGCCCGGAAATTTTTTACAGGCTGGAGCAGTGAAGCGGTTAAAGTAAGCCTCTTTTAATCCATGGAGGCAAGAGATAGCTAGCTGTCCCTGAAGAACACGAGCTGCGGGCCTGTCTCTACAACGTCCGTTACAGTCACGCTCCAGCCTCGTGGAAACGTGCATCACGTGCATAGTATGATCTAGCCAGTACCCATTTACTCCCTCCAACCCCCAGAATAAACATGTTCATTGCGATTAGCAGGAAGAGTGTACAGGAAAGGAGCAGGGAAGAAGAGGGGGGTTGTAATAGGATGTGGAAAGTAGATGCGAGCTTTTACAGGCTCGTAAATAACGCCTTCATTGTCTTTGACTTTCCAGGTGATATTTGGAAGATGGTTCCAGAAAAGAGAGCGGCGCTATTTAAATGCCTTGCTTTTAGTGTAAGTAGGTAACTTGGTGTTTTACGCCCAGTAAACCACTGCTATTATATCAGGGCGAATGCTTTAAGAGACAGTGCTTCCTTTGTCGATGCTTTGGACAAAACTAGAAACGTAGCGCCAATCTGGAAGAAGACTGAAAGCACGAAGACAAATCTAAGACGTTTTCCTTGCAGTTTAACTTGACAGACTCGCGAAACGAAGACGTCGGTTGCACCGAACAATTGCGGGATTGATCTACTTGCTCTATTACTGCTGCTGCTGCTGCTCCTCCTCCTCCTCCTCCTCCTACTACTACTACGCTTTTAGCGACCCAAAGTGATTTACAACTTAAATGTAAAAAAAGTAAATATATAAACTAACGGTTATCTTATTGTTTCACATGACACGCCTTAAAAAAATATACACAAAATAACAGATATGTTTTTGCTTCATGTGACATTCAAAAATCCACTTTCGATCGCGCGGTCATATGAGTACATGATCTAGCATGTCATCAACAGATGTCATGCAGCATGCTGTGATTCACGGTGGTGCACTGGCTGACGGGAAGGCGATAGCGGGTAGCTGTCGCCCTTGACCAGCAGACACCAGCGACGACGTAAATAAACATGGTGCTTAACATTCACAGAAACCATAAGGCTTATTAGGGACGGGGAGAATGGGGAGGGGGGAGGGAGTATGGAGGTGGGGGAAGAGGGAGATTATATACCTATCGTTACTCTGTCACCACCAGAATGATTCCTGCATTAATATGGGCAGCGATGAGACCATTTTAATGTTAGGGTAGGAAGTGATGGACAAAGTCACAGGACTGTGTCCACAAACCACAACCTTTTTCAAGAGAAAGGAGAGCCAAAGCGGTATCGAACCGCGGTCCTTCCGCTTACGAACCTAACGCCTTACCGCTAGGCCAAACCGGCTCACCAGCGACGACCTGTATATAGGTCTATGACGAAACCGCAGGGCCGATACCGCTTCGGCTCTCGTTTCTCTTCAAAAGGTTGTGGCTTGTGGTTTGTGGACACTGTCTTGTGACTTTGTCCATCACGTCCTACTGAAACATTACAATGGCTCTCAACGTTTCCCATCTTAATGCAGGGATCATTCTGGTGGCGACAGTGTAGTGACAGGTATATAATCTCCCAAATCCATACCCCTTCCCCCCCCCCCCCCCCCCCCATTCTCCCCGCCCCTAATAAGCCTTGTGGTTTCTGTGGACGTTAAGCACCATGTTTAGTTACATACCGCAGGGTTGGTAGCATTGTTGCTACTCTGTCGGAGTTAGGCCGAAGGAACGAAAGCTGTAACATCACCATTCGTGAGATGATAACACTGAGTTCAGTTCAGGTCAGTTCAGTTCAAGATTGTATCTATGGGCTCGGAAAAGCCCATATGCGCTCCACCACATCTCAGAAACAACACTGATGTCGCAAAGAAACTGATTAATATGGAGAAAAAAAATCAAAGTATAGTCTCAGTATACTAGATCAAATACAATACATACTTTTAGTAGGCATGGCTTACCAAGAATGCTTGTTTATCATACCTTACGCCATTTTCGCTGGCTGTGAGTATATAATTATGTCTGGCTGTGAGTATATAATTATGTCTGTCAGAGTGAGAATCAGACGAGAACAGAGCAAGTCTGAAACCTACATTTCACAACCAGACGTTCGACGATGACATCACAGTACGTCGTTTCCCATAGCAACTGGTCGTACATCATGCAGACATGTGACTGCGGTGGTGACCGGAAGCGTCCCAGTCTAATTGACATAGTGCTTGCTATTTGTACTTCTTGCTTGATGTCAAACCGTCGGTGCCTTCTCGTGTGGAGCACGTTTCTCAATGTGACAGTTTCTGGTTAGCGTAATAAACTTTCCCTCTGGACAGTTCTTAACAGAACTAGTAACAGCAGTAAAGAAATCTTTCGCAGGGAAGCCCAAAGCTTCATTTTGGACAGTTCTTAACAGAACCAGTAACAGCAGTGAACACGTCTTTCGCAGGGAAACCCAAATCTTCATTCTGGACAGTTCTTAATAGAAACAGCAACGGTAGTACAGTAGTCATTCGCAGGGATGCCCAAATCTTCACTCTGGACAGTTCTTAACAAAAACAGTAACAGCAGTAAAGAAGCGTTTCGCAGGGAAGCCCAAAGCTTCATCATCAGGTTGCACACACAGTTTTTTGCCGGGGCAGTGAAACAATTTCATCTGGAGAGATGCCGCCCGTCAATGCGATTTGCCCGGCGGACAGCTGGAAGCTGCACGTGTGCCTAGGTCATCGGTAATGTCTACATTGCCCCCCCCCCCCCCCCACTCCCATCCCCCCTCACCCACCCCGCCCTGTCTTTTGTAAACGTAAGCTTGCGGATGGTGGTGGGAGTGGGAAGGTCGCCTGCAGCCCTGGCAGCCCAGATTGTGATATTGTTCGATCCCCGGCTCCGGCGGACTTATTTGCTGGCCTCTCTCATCGTTCGGTAATTGAACTCTGCTCTCTTCTTCTTTCTTTCTTTCTTTCTTTCTCTCTCTCTTTTCTTTTTTCTTTTCAGAGAGAGGAGGGGGTGGGGGAGATAAAGAAGAAGCTTTTTTTTTTCTTTTCTTTTTTTTAATGAGAGAGAGAGAGAGAGAGAGAGAGAGAGAGAGAGAGAGAGATTTTTAATGAGCGAGCAAACGAGCGAGCGAGCGAGCGAGCGAGAGAGAGAGAGAGAGAGAGAGAGAGAGAGAGAGAGAGAGAGAGAGAGAGAGAGAGAGAGAGAGAGAGAGACTCAAGACTCAAATGGTTTATTTGACTTGAGCGAGTGCTCATATCAACATACACAAAACGGTACACAAAAATAATGTACACATAAGCCTGGAAATGCATTAGTTCCCAGTCCCACAAAACAACTCGTCTGTGCATCACGTGACACAGGTCACAAAACTGCATCAGTTGTGGGCTGGGGAGGGGGGGGCAGGAGGGGCGGCAG
>OY757549.1:2585926-2601396 GCA_963584105.1 Alviniconcha strummeri
ATGTAAACTGGTTTTTGCGTGTATTCAGGGAACGTATAACTGACTGCTGAAGGCAAGGATGGGATGACAGAATTCACGAATGTGACAGGTATTCAGTCTACCGTATATTTAAATTAGAACATTCACTCGAGCCATATGTTTATTGCCTGACTAATAAAGCACTGAGGGACGTCTTTATTAGATTCAGAATGGGTATTTCTGAGATTAAAACACACAAATTACGCTATTCAACTGACCCCTCTGACGGTTTATCTTGTCTTCTGTGTAAATGTTGTGTGGATGACGAAATCCATTTTCTGTTTGTATGAAAAGCCACAGAAGCTTTAAGGTCAAAATTGTTGCCACAAGTATATTTTCAGGACTGGAGAAAACAACTAACCATTCTGAATGACACTGAGCATATGACCAGTGTTGCGCGTTATATTTATCATAGCTTAAAACTTAGAACGCAGCCGCAGCAAAACTAGATTTTAAGACTTAATCTGTGGTGTTTCTTGTTTCTACTTGTATTTTATTATTTGCAGACACCCTACCCAATGAGTACATGTTTATTCAGTTACATACATGCCGTGTTCAATCTGCAGACTTTGCCCAGCACGTTCTTGTGTCATTCTAGTATGTATAGTATTGTTAAATATATGCCGAGAATGGAACACAGATCGCATATTTGTGACATTTCCCGCACAATTTGTAATGTTACAGAAACTAACTGAACTGCACACATATGCAACTCTGTTTCTAGGTTTTGAGCTTCTTGACTTTGGGTAGGAGGTGTTGTAGTGCTGCACCTTGATAATCTAACTCGGGTTTTTCTGCAGTGCAAGGGCTGGTGGCCACTTGGATCACAAAATACGTACATATGTTACTCGTGTATATGATTATTTCTCTTCTATTTTTTCCCTCCCTTTTTTATTCCCCCTACCCCCCCCCTCCCCGACCCCGCCTCACTCCCACCGCCCACCCCACCCCCCCACCCCCATCCGCCCCTGCCTGCCGCCCCCCCCCCCGCCCCCCGCCCCCCAGCCCACAACTGATGCAGTTTTGTGACCTGTGTCACGTGGATGCACAGACGAGTGGTTTTGTGGGACTGGGAACTAATGCATTTCCAGGCTTATGTGTACATTATTTTTGTGTACCGTTTTGTGTATGTTGATATGAGCACTCGCTCAAGTCAAATAAACCATTTGAGTCTTGAGTCTCTCTCTCTCTCTCTCTCTCTTCTCTCTCTCTCTCTCTCTCTCTCTCTCTCTCTCTCTCTCTCTCTCTCTCTCTCTCTCTCTCTCTCTCTCTCTCCACGAGCTGGAGGCCTATGGAAATGAACTGTCTTGTCTCTCTTTCTGTTTTTCTTGCTAACCCCTAATGAGCATGTACCTCTGGTGGAGTTTATGTATCTTCTATTTACTCGCATGCCAGGTGAGAGTTACCTAAGGTGACTCAGGTCTTTGTTGTTGTGTTTGTGCGACTTCTTTCGGGTGTAATTAGCTCCCTTGTTTGTTGGTTTTGTTACTCCCCACTATGTTATGGTATGCATGTGTGGGTGCGTTTGTGCGCGCGCGCGCTTGTGTGTGCGTGTGTGGGTGTGGATGTGAGGATCCAAGATTACTTTATTATCTCATCGGAGAAATTAAAACGTCGTTGAACATTAACCACATCACAGTACACAATAACACATATTGTATATTTTAAAACTCAAAGAACAGTTATTAAAAATACAAAAGTTACATATTAAACAAACTAGTAATTTATGTAATGTACGTAATTTACTTACACACACACACACACACACACACACACACACACACACACACACACACACACACACACACACACACACACACACATACACACACACACACACACACACACACACACAGAGAGAGAGAGAGAGAGAGAGAGAGAGAGAGAGAGCACCTGTGCATACAAATGTGTACCTCTACTGTTCCACATCAGTAGTTATCTGCATCATCTTTCCTGCCTTGATAAAAATTAAAATAACAACAGTGCAAGCTGTTGCAAACGGCATTGATTGGCCGTTTTCATGACTGGATGGTGAAAACCACTACCCCGCAATTTAAGTCGTCATGGTCTCAAAAAAGCGAAACAAACGGCGGTAAAGCAAGAACATTTTAAAATGTTTATTTCATTGCACTGGGCGAGGAAATCAATCAATCAATATTTTATTTTATGTCTGTTCACATCGAGGCGATAGTACACACACACACACACACACACACACACACACACACACACACACACACACACACACACACACACACACACACACACACACACACACACACACACACAAAATATAATTATTATTTATATTAATTTTCCCACAGGACTATAAACAATCGATTTGACAATATTAGTGATAACATCAGTATTATACAAAATATTTCTTACATTGTTGTAAGCATTTGTCATATCCATTTTTCTGAAATAACTGTAGTAATAGGACATTCAGGCAGTATGTGTTTAACAGATAAGATATTTTTACAAATGCATATCACATTCTGTGAATATTTAGTGTTCCATGAATTTAAACGTAACTTGTATATTACTCTTGCTGAATATCTAGAAAAGAAGGTATCGCATATTTACGTTTTTCAATTTGTTTATATACAGTCTTCTTAAGTAGTGAATTAATCTCTTGAGATGGGAGTAGTAGGTTATTGGATGATAGACATGTTTTTCATTGCACCTTGTTTAGCTAATTTGTCTGATATTTCATTCCAGTAAAGACCACAATGAGACGGTACCCAACAAAACTCAATCCCAATACCCTTGTACATGATACAATGTATTAAATTCTTTACTTCATAAAATATATCCCCTCTCATTTTACAGTTCCAGTTTTTCAGTGCCCAGAGAACTGATTTTGAGTCAACACAGATCACAAAATTATATATTGCTAACTGAATATTGCATATGTAGTTTAATGCCATTAATACTGCATATAACTCAGATGTAAATGTGGAAAAACACTTCCCGATATTGCATTGGGCGAGGAAACTCTTGAACCGGCGAAGTTTATTTGGCATAAGAATGATAATTCTTATAATTGCTTTTACTAGGACAGTAACGTTTAAGAGGGGGTCCTAGGGAAGTGGTAATTTTATTTTATGTGATATGCACAGCTTGATGCCAGTGGAATTTCTTATGTTTTTATCTATGAATGCCTTTTTACCAGGATGTTTATTTGCTGTTGTAATTAAATGTTTTATGATTGGAGTGAATGTATGATGAGTGTACTTGACACCACAAAACATTCCTCGTGCAATCAGTGTATTGACACTTTGCAATAAAGTTATAAAGTTATATTGTTTATAGGCAATAAATGCACTCGATAGACGGAATGTGTCAAGCAAAGACAAAAATCCTAACTTTGAAGGATGTACCTCTGGTGAAGTTTCTGTACCTTGTATTTACTCGCATGCCTGGTGAGAGTTACCGTAGGCGATTCGGGTCTTTGTTGTTGTGTTTGTGTGACGTCTTTGGAAGCTAATTAACACTCTTGTGTGATGATTGCTAACTTTATAGAGCTGATCGTAATAAACGCAGACAGCAAAGTGACATATTGCTCGACTAAAAGAGTCTGTGGCGGAAATGACGGAAATGGAGGTAATATAAACCTAACTCTGCCCCTGTTTGTCCTGCGGTAGCTCCCTGGTATAATGGTAAGCACCCTGGACTTTCACACTAGTTTATTAACCGATGTCATCCACTCCTTCCCACCCCACTACCACCCCACCCCTACCCCATCAGCAACTAGTGTACTACGCAAGTGCTGTCTCTTCCGCACAGCAGTTGAGACAGCAACTGCATCGTACACTAGTTGCTGCGCTATGGCAAAGGGACACTGCCTTAACATCTGGTTGTTCTGGCGGCCCTCCACGGCATCCTTGGTCTTTCGGGTCGGCGCCTGCGATTGAGCCTTCACTCTTTCGTCCCCTTCCCCTCTTGTCCCCGTCCCCAGTAGGCCATCTCGCTTCTGTGGACGTTAAGCAAAATTATTCCCTCTCTCCTTCCAACCCCACCCACCCCGCCACCCCAACCCCAGCCCCGCCCCATACTGTCTCGTGCTAAACTGCTGACGTCACATTCCGCGCGCGCGGTTCGTGCTCCCCGGTGATTGCTCGCGGACGGTAGTGACATTCCAGACATTCCAGTCGTTATTCGGTGTTTCGTATTATTAGAATTGTTTACATTATCATTATTTGTATGTTTGTGTGCGGTGGCTTACACTGCATGAATGAGATTGTAACTTGGTCACTATTGTAGAATTCAAATTTTGTTTATTATAATTTTAATCATACATGTCTAATTGTAATGGTTTTGTCTGCTTGTTAATGTACTGTATGACTGGAGTGTTACCAAGCCAAATTCCTGTGCACATTTTTAGGTCACTGGCTAATATATTATCCTTGTATCCTCCTTGTAGCCTTGTATATGCCCTTCTTAATAATAATAATGTACCTTCATCATGCGTTCATCAACGCCCTGAGCGCTCACATGATACATATGAACCTAAATATGATATTCTATACACATGTAGAGCACAGTCCTACCAAAACAATTTACATGAAGTATCATACGGAAATACACACACACACACACACACACACACACACACACACACACACACACACACACACACACACACACACACACACACACAAACCACAATTATTATAACAGCGGAAGCAAAAAAGTCTCATTGAACTGAATTTTGTAAAAGCAAAGTATTGGAATCTAAAGACATGTATAAAGTATGGAAAAAAGGTAAAGAAATGAAAAATGGACACAAGTTACCAGCATATCCTATCAAATTAGAAAATAATGACTTTCCAAGCGGACAAGATAAAGCAGAAGTATTTGTAAATTTGTTTGCAGAAAATAGTTTATCGTCAAATCTCAATCCATCGATTATCAAATTTAGAAAGGAAGAAGAAGAAAAAGAAGAATACAAGGACGCAGTTCCAAACCGGTGTCATTACTTGAGTTCCCCATTACAATATGATGAATTTATAGAGACTTGGAGTCTTTTGCATCAAATTCTACAGCAGCTGGAATTGATGGTATCTCATATCAAATGCTGAATCATTTGCCTGATAGTTGGAAACAGTTATTGCTTGCATTTTACCAAAAATTGTTGGTTAAATGAAACTCTTCCTAGTATCTGGAAGCACTCAGTAATAATCCCGATTCTAAAACAAGGCAAACCAAAATCAGCAATTGCTAGCTACAGACCAACTGCACTCACATCACATGCTGGTAAGATAATGGAAAAGACCATACTCAAACGATTGCTACATTACTGTGAATTTTTTTTGGGCATAATCCCTGTTATCAAGCAGGTTTTAGGAAAGGAAGATGTACAACTGATCATTTTAAAAAACAGTTTTCGAGGAGAGAAAGTACTTTTCTTTCTTTTTTATGTTAAAAAGGCTTACGAGAGTCTGTGACATACTAGACTACTTTATCAACTGAAAAATATAGGCATAACTGGTATGATGTTTCAATATTTTAAAAACTTCTTATCCGAAAGATGTATTTGTACTCGAGTAGGTAAGACATATTCATCTAATAAAACAATTGATATGGGTATTCCACAAGGCTCAGTTATTGCACCTATCCTATTTAACATTATTATACATGATCTCCCGAAAGTATTATCATATAGCACACATGTGGCGCAATATGCAGATTATATTGCTATTTGGGTTAACACAACTCTTGGAAACATAATAATAATAATAATACATACATACATACATACATACATACATACATTTTCTATAGCGCTATTCCCCGCTGAGCGAGCTCAACGCGCTTGTTCACATACACGTACATAATATATATCATTTACATTTACTAACATATCATATACAAGCAGTAATACATACTTAATAAATTACACTAGCTGGGATATTAGCTGGGATGAAAATACTGTGAGATGAGGAAGGTTTTCAGTTTGGGTTTAAAAGACGAACGGGTTGAGCAGTGTCTAAGGTCTTGTGGAAGAAGGGGCGTTGTGTAAGTGGTAGAAGTAGTGGTAGAAGTAGTGGTAGAAGTAGTGGTAGAAGTAGTGGTAGAAGTAGTGGTAGAAGTAGTGGTAGAAACAGTGGTAGAAGTAGTGGTAGAAGTAGTGGTAGAAGTAGTGGTAGAAACAGTGGTAGAAACAGTGGTAGAAACAGTGGTAGAAGTAGTGGTAGAAACAGTGGTAGAAACAGTGGTAGAAGTAGTGGTAGAAACAGTGGTAGAAACAGTGGTAGAAGTAGTGGTAGAAGTAGTGGTAGAAGTAGTGGTAGAAACAGTGGTAGAAGTAGTGGTAGAAACAGTGGTAGAAACAGTGGTAGAAGTAGTGGTAGAAGTAGTGGTAGAAACAGTGGTAGAAACAGTGGTAGAAACAGTGGTAGAAACAGTGGTAGAAGTAGTGGTAGAAACAGTGGTAGAAGTAGTGGTAGAAGTAGTGGTAGAAACAGTGGTAGAAACAGTGGTAGAAGTAGTGGTAGAAGTAGTGGTAGAAGTAGTGGTAGAAGTAGTGGTAGAAGTAGTGGTAGAAGTAGTGGTAGAAACAGTGGTAGAAGTAGTGGTAGAAACAGTGGTAGAAACAGTGGTAGAAGTAGTGGTAGAAACAGTGGTAGAAACAGTGGTAGAAGTAGTGGTAGAAACAGTGGTAGAAACAGTGGTAGAAACAGTGGTAGAAGTAGTGGTAGAAACAGTGGTAGAAACAGTGGTAGAAACAGTGGTAGAAACAGTGGTAGAAGTAGTGGTAGAAACAGTGGTAGAAGTAGTGGTAGAAGTAGTGGTAGAAACAGTGGTAGAAACAGTGGTAGAAACAGTGGTAGAAACAGTGGTAGAAACAGTGGTAGAAACAGTGGTAGAAGTAGTGGTAGAAGTAGTGGTAGAAACAGTGGTAGAAACAGTGGTAGAAGTAGTGGTAGAAACAGTGGTAGAAACAGTGGTAGAAACAGTGGTAGAAACAGTGGTAGAAACAGTGGTAGAAGTAGTGGTAGAAACAGTGGTAGAAACAGTGGTAGAAGTAGTGGTAGAAACAGTGGTAGAAACAGTGGTAGAAACAGTGGCAGAAACAGTGGTAGAAACAGTGGTAGAAACAGTGGTAGAAACAGTGGTAGAAGTAGTGGTAGAAACAGTGGTAGAAGTAGTGGTAGACGTAGTGGTAGAAGTAGTGATGTATTTCCTTCTGTTGGCAGACTGCGACACTCGGCAGCGGTCCGCCCGGAGAAATCCTGTTGCCATGGTCACACGTTTTAACACCTGCCCCTGCAGGAGCGCATATTTCTGTGCGGCCATCCGTTCCGGATCTAGACGTGGTGAGTAGTCGTCGTCATTGTCATCATCACACCGCAATCATTGCCATCATCACCACATTCATGATCACTGCCACTTATTTTTCGTCATCGTCATTTTCATCATCATTAATTACCATCACCCACGTCATGTTTGTCATCGTCATCATCACCTCCACCGTGGTCATTTTCGTCATCATCATTACCGCCATCATTACTGTCGCCATTTTCGTCATCATCAATGCCACCATCATTACTGTTGCTGTCGTCATTTTCGTCATCATCATTACCGCCATCATTACTGTCACCATTTTCGTCATCATCAATACCACCATCATTACTGTTGCTGTAGTCATTTTCGTCATCATCGTTACCACCATCAATACTGTCGTCATTTTCGTCATCATCATTACTACCAGCATTACTGTTGCTGTCGTCATTTTTGTCACCATCATCAGCTCCATCATTACTGTTGCTATCATCATTTTTGTCATCATCATCAGCTCCATCATTACTGTTGCTGTCGTCATTTTCGCCATCGTCATCATCATTACCATCATTACTTCACCACCACCACCACCACCCCTCCCCCCGCCGCGCTACCCCTCACCTGGCTCCGCCTCTGCTTTTTGTCTCTTCTGCAACACCTTACCTGTCTCTTCTGCAACACCTTATTCTTCTGCAACATCTTACCTGTCTCTTCTGCTGCACCTTACCTGTCTCTTCTGCAACACCTTACTCTTCTGCAACATCTTACGTGTCTCTTCTGCAACACCTTACCTGTCTCTTCTGCAGCACCTTACCTGCCTCTTCTGCAACACGTTACCTGTCTCTTCTGTAACACCTTACTCTTCTGCAACACCTTACCTGTCTCTTCTGCAACACCGTACTCTTCTGCAACATGTTACCTGTCTTCTGCAACACCGTACTCTTCTGCAACATGTTACCTGTCTTCTGCAACAACTTACCTGTCTCTTCTGCAACACTTTACCTTCTCTTCTGCAACACCTTACTCTTCTGCAACACTTTACTGTCTCTCCTGCAAAGCCTTACTCTTCCGCAACACTTTACCTGTCTCTTCTGCAACACCTTACCTGTCTATTCTACAACACCTTACTCTTCTGCAACACCTTACCTGTTATTCTGCAACACCTTACCTGTCTCTTACTTGTCTTTTCTTAAACACTTTACATGTCTCTTCTGCAACGTTTTACCTGTCTCTTCTGCAACACTTTACATGTCTCTTCTGCAACGCTCTACCTGTCTCTTCTACAACACCTTCCCGATCCCGATACGGGGTGGGGGTGGGCGTGGAGCACAGCTAGTGTTGAGTTTTTATGTTAATCCGGGAGAGTGGTGTTTTATATATATGTGTGTGTGTGTGTGTGTGTGTGTGTGTGTGTGTGTGTGTGTGTGTGTGTGTGTGTGTGTGTGTGTGTGTATGTGTGTGTGTGTGTGTGTGTGTGTGTGTGTGTGTGTGTGTGTGTGTTTGTGTGTGTGTGTGTGTGTACCATCTCTCTCTCTCTCTCTCTCTCTCTCTCTCTCTCTCTCTCTCTCTCTCTCTCTCTCTCTCTCTCTCTCTCTCTCTCTCTCTCTCTCTCTCTCTCTCTCTCTCTGTTTCTATTGTAAACATCGCAGGGGATTTTTGTTGTTGTTGTTGTTGTTGTTGTTGTTGTTGTTTTGTTGTTGTTTTTGAATGACACATGTGTGTACGCTTTTGCTGAGTGTCGAGAAGCACGTGATGTTGTGAGTCAAGAAGTGTGCAGCCACGCTAGAGCGGGCGTGCTGGCAAAACAGTGTGTGTGTGTGTTTCTCGAGCTCCCTGTCTCTGACGTATGTCCCCCTTTTTAGTTATTTCTTGCTGTGTGATGTGTGCCTTTTACTGCGATTGACGTTGTTCGTAGCATGCACCCCGGGCAAGCTGTAGGTATCCGCTTTTTAGCAAAAGCAGGTGAATAGAACATGTGTATCAATTCATTTTTGTGTGTGTGTCTTACCAGCAACGCTTGTGTCTAAATCTGTGTCAGACGAAAATTGTATATGTGTGTGTGTGTGTGTGTGTGTGTGTGTGTGTGTGTGTGTGTGTGTGTGTGTGTGTGTGTGTGTGTGTGTGTGTGTGTGTATCTGGTGAAGATGACATACACGAAACATATTTTGCTCATATCCTTAAAAGTCGTTGTGACCACAGTAACAAGGAAATCATTGGATATATAAATGTATGGGAGTTTTTAAAGATCGCTATTACGTAATTGCACGTGAATGTTTGATCAGATAAGCGAAATTTGGTTTGTAAGATTCAGTTTTGTACTTTGAACTGTGTTTGATACATCGTTTGAACGATCGAGCTTTTGAATTGGTCATATGTTTGTCATACAAACTTTATTTGCGATGCTGAGAGCCAAAGGAGTCTACCCCCTCTCTTCACTTCATACCTACCCCTATGGTGTGAGTGTGTGTGTGTGTGTGTGTGTGTGTGTGTGTGTGTGTGTGTGTGTGTGTGTGTGTGTGTGTGTGTGTGTGTTTGGCTCTCTCTCCCCCCTCCCCCTTCTCCATCTTCTTTCTTCGCTTCGCCTTCCATCGTGTGCGCCCTCTTTCCTTCGCCCCACCCCCTCCCGAGAGAAAAGCTTGAAGTTTGCATCGAGCATTTGAATGTATGATTGTAAATATTACTGTAAAGCCAAACGTGATGTTTGAAATTAATTTTTGCGCTGCCAGACCAGCGATTTCACCAGGAAAACACTTACTTTTTTTCTTTCTTTCTTTTTTCTCCCCCCCCCCCCCCCCTTTTTCCCCCATAATTCTTTGTCTTAGATATTCTTTGTTGGACTATATTGATCTGTACATCATGTATTTTTCCTGTGTGTTTGCGTGTTTTTTGGTTTTATCTTGACAGCAACGGCCACTGTATATATAACCACGTGCATACTGAAAAACGGTTTTAACTTTATGGGACGTTTGCGTGTGCCTGTGCCAGCAATCTGTAATGCTTGGCCAGTGAAGAATACTGACATAGATTTGATTTTTAGTTATCTCGCTAGGTGCGTTCTGAATGTACATCTAGTTCTCAGTGTGGATCTTTTTCCATTGGCATTGTATTGGAGTCTTCTGAACTTTGTTCACATAGTAGTGTTATTTGCTTTGTTTGTACTAGTTACTGCTGCCTGTGGAAGGTGGTCTCCTTGCTATAGTACCAAACTTAGACAATGAGTAATACGGTTAAGATTGTTTCAGTGAACTGCCAGGGCCTCTCCGACCCGCGTAAGAGAAGAGATGTGTTTCATTACTTAAGACAAAAATCATACTCTATATATCTATTGCAGGATACTCATTTTGACCCAAAAATGGAGAACTGTATTCGGGCTGAGTGGGGATATAAGTCTTACTTTGCATCATATAACTCAAATTCGAGAGGTGTTGGCATATTATTCAACAATAATTTAGAATTTTTAGTGAAAAAAAAGTGTACAAGGATATCTTAGGAAACTACATATTTGTTACTGTAACAATAATGGATAGGGATTTTTTGATAGTCAGTCTGTATGGGCCTAACCGTGATGATCCCGAGTTTTACGCTGAACTTGAAGAACGGATAAATGATGTTGGTTTTGAAAACATTATTATTGGAGGTGACTGGAATTTAGTCTTGGACTATACATTAGACTGTTACAATTATAAGCACCATAATAATATCAAAGCACAAGAACTGGTAGACAATCTAATGATAAATCTTGACCTTTTGGATATTTGGAGGGAACTTTATCCCGAAATGAGAAGATACACATGGCGTCGAAATACACCGCTTCAGCAAAGTAGACTCGTTTTTTTCTTGATTTCAGACCTTCTGTCCACCTTTGTTACAAATGCCGACATTAAGGCTGGGTACAGCACAGATCATTCTATGATCACACTGACGTTGACATTAGGGAAAGAGTCTAAAAACAAACTATTGTGGAAATTTAATAATTCTTTATTAAAAGATAAACTCTTTGCGGAAGAAATTAATGACGTTATAAAAGCTGTAGTTGAAGAGTATGCAGCTTTACCATACATACTGGAACAGCTTTCCAAAATTCCGAAATGTGATATTCAATTTGTTATATCAAACCAGCTGTTTTTAGATGTATTATTAATGAAAATTAAATCAAAGACAATTTCTTATGCTGCAATGAAAAAACGTCTGGATGAAAAAAAGGAAAAAGATTTAGAAAACAGTATTCAAAGTTTAGAAGCTAAGATAGTTTTAGCTGAAAATGAAAAAAGAAAGTTAGAGAAGGACAAGCAGGAGCTAGTTGCGATTAGAGACAAGAGAATGGAAGGAATCCTGCTTCGCTCGAGAGTGAGATGGATTGCCGACGGTGAAAAAATTACAAAATACTTTTGTGGACTCGAGAAACGTAATTATATAAGTAAACAAATGACCAAACCTACATTGAATAATGGAGAAGAAATATATGAAAGCAAGGATATTATTAAAGAAGTTGAATAATGGAGAAGAAATATATGAAAGCAAGGATATTATTAAAGAAGTAAAAGTGTTTTACGAAAGATTATTTTCTGAAAGACAAGTAGAAGACTGCGAAATATTAGATATGGCTCAAGATATTCCTATGCTGACTTTGCAGGAAAAGACTTCGCTGAAAGGGGAAATTACTTTAGCTGAAGCAAGTCCTCCGCTTAGAAATATGAAAAATTACAAAATCTCTGGCTCCGACGGTTTTACTGCTGAATTTTTTAAGTTCTTTTGGTTGCAGCTGGGTTCCTTTGTTGTTAGATCACTAAATGATGATTTTAGAAAAGATGAATTATCAACAACACAGAAAGAGGGGGTAATAATATGCATACCAAAAGGAGATAAATCAAAAGACTTAATCAAAAACTGGAGGCCAGTCTCACTTCTTAATGTTGTTTATAAAATAGGATCTGCATGTATTGCAAAGCGTTTAAAAAGCGTTCTTCCTTCTTTGATCAATGAGGATCAAACTGGGTTCATGGCCAACAGATACATTGGAGATAACATTCGATTGATATATGATCTTATTAGTGAAAATAAACCTGGGTTACTCTTGTGCTTAGACTTTGAAAAAGCCTTTGATTCTGTTGACTGGAAATTTATGTTTAAAGTTTTACGTGCTTTTGGTTTTGGGCCAGATATATGTCAGTGGAAATCTACGTTTTATAAAGATATAAATTCATCTGTCACGGTTAATGGACAGTTATCACAATGGTTCGCTATTCAGAGGGGATGTAGACAAGAGGATCCGATATCACCGTATTTGTTTATTTTATGTTAGAGATACTTGCCATTATGATCAGCCAAAATAAGCATATAAAAGGTATCTCTATAGGAGAAACTGAATAAAAAAAAAATCACAATATGCAGATGATACCGAAATTACCCTGGAAGGTGACAAAAATTCATTTGAAAAAACGGTTAAGACCATCAACAAATTCGGAAAAGCATCAGGTCTCTTCTTAAACGCGGGGAAGACCAGTGCCATATGGCTCGGTAATAAACGAAATTCTCTTGTTAATTATATGCCACATTTGCAAATGGAATGGAACCCACCTAAATTTAAGATACTTGGTATATGGTTTACTAATGACTTAAAAGAGTGTGAGGTACTCAACTTTAGTGAACATTTTTTTTAAATACGAGCTTTGTACAAAGTATGGTTAAAGAGACAAATAACACCACTAGGCAGAGTAGCAGTTCTAAAATCGTTGATTCTATCTAAGATTATTCACCTATGGATGTTATTGCCAAACCCACCAGACAACGTTGTTAACGAATTGCCGAAGACAGTGTTTCAGTTTGTGTGGAATAGAAAACAGGACAGGATAAGCAGAAAAATAGCCGTCAGATCCATCGCGAAAGGAGGGCTTGGGATACCGAACATAAAAACTTATATTAATGCACTGAAGTTAATTTGGGTTCGAAAATTAAAAACCAGTGAGCACAAGTGGAAAAGTATAATTAAATCAACTTATCCTAAAGTGGTGTGGTTTGAACAACTGGGATCAAGCCTTCATTTTCAGGAACATGAGGTTAATAAGTTTTGGAGTCACGTATTTATGGCATATAAAGAGTTCGGTAAACAAATACGTGTAGAAAATTCAGAAGCTGAGCCAATCTTCTGCAATCAGAATATCCTAGTTGGAAATAGAATCATTTTTTTTAATAAAAACTGGATTGACAGAGGCGTGTGTCACATTAAAAATATGCTGAATGACAATGGCACATTTATGTCATTTAAAAATTTTAAAGAAAAATTCGGAATTAAGACAGATTACATTACATATATTGGATGTGTGCAAGCTATCAAAAGCTACATACGTAAAACAGAAATAACAGTGGAGGGTGAAAATTCAGCAGATTTAATTAAGACGCTTAAGACGATTTATAATCAACGAAAAGGCTCACGCCTTTATTATGAGGTACTTACGCAGAATATAACTAGACCTAATTGTTGTGACAAGTGGGAAGCTAAGCTAAATAAAGATATTAACTGGTGTATCACCTTTAAGAAAATGCAACAGATTCAAGAAATAAAACTGAAATGGTTTCAAATAAGACTAGTACATAGAATAATTGCTACTAATATTGTTTTAATGTACATGGGAATTGAAAATGACATTACTTGCTCTTTTTGTCGACAAGACCGAGACTCAATTAACCATATATTTTGGTCATGTACATACGTGAGGTCATTTTGGGAACAATTCCAGATTGCACTTAATGCTGGCTGTTCAAATGCGACATCAGTTACACTTAATGAAAAAAAATTACTGTTTGGTCACGACATCCATTTTAAATCAGATAGCACTTTTGATTTGATTATTTTGCAAGCAAAGTTCTTTATTTATAAATTCAAAATTAACAAGACTATACCACAATTGCATTCGTTCAAACGTTATTTAAAAACTAACTTTGAGGTGTACAAATATAATGCAAGACTGGATATGTTATATGATAAGATTGTAATTGAATGGTGTCCTTACCAGCAGCTGATTGACGTATAGACTATGTCATAGATAGTAAATGTTAAGTGACACGATGTACAACATACATACACGCATTCAGACACTTATACATTGTTCGCATGCACATGCTATGTAAGTACTATTTTGTTAGGATCGTCGTTGATATGTTTGTTGGGCCGTTTAATTGTTTGAATTTTAGTTTGGAATTGTGAAGAAAAAAAAAAAAAAAAAAAAAATCTTCCCGATCCCTTCATATCACTTCTTTCCCCCCCCCCCCCCCCCCCCCCCTTCTCTCGTTCCTTCTCACAGCCTCTTTCTTGTTGTTGTTATTGTCATTGTTGTCTCCCAAAGCTTCGATTTCTTTGCTGATGTTCTTGTTTGGTTTTCTTTGTTGTTGTTGCTGTTGTTGTTGTTGATGATGATGATGATGATGATGATGATGATGATGATGATGATGATGATGATGATGATGATGTTTTTGAAGGGTGTAGATCTTCTTTCTCTCTTTGTTTATTTTAGGGGGTTTCTTTCTTTCTTCTTTCTTCCCTTCTTTCTTTAAAGTATTCTGTCACCCCCCCTTTTGTGTGTGTTGTTGTTATAGCTATACGTTGGGGGATGGGTATTTCTGCCTTTCTTGCCTTCTTCTTCTTCTTCTTCTTCTTCTTCTTCTTCTTCTTCTTCTTCTTCTTCTTTCTTATTTTTCCACACTTCACACTTCATACTAATGTTGTAACGGTTACAAACTAATTAGCATAAAAAGGTGACGGTAACAACAACATGTTTGCTTGCAGGCATCTGCAGCTTCGGCTAGTCACAGCACATGCCACCTGTCTCATCGGGAAGGTTATTGTGACATGTTTGGACATGAAACGGCGAAATAAAGACGTGATGAAATTATTATTTTTATTCTTCGGAGTCTTGAGTTTTTATGCATGGATCTAATATATATGCCACGTGTTCGAGTACACACGCGCGCGCGCACGCACACACACACACACACACACACACACACACACACACACACACACACACACACACACACACACACACACACACACACACACACACACACACACGCACGCACGCACGCACGCACGCACGCACGCACGCACGCACGCGCGCACGCACTGTGCCGACAACCAAATCAGAATTTTTTAACGCCCCTTTTATTTG
>OY757549.1:2601596-2616596 GCA_963584105.1 Alviniconcha strummeri
GGCATTTCACACTGATGCGCAAGCGTCGAGCAGGTATCTGTTTGAACTGTCATCTTGATTAAGGGCCACCTACCCCATCGCAACAGCAAACTGTAACACAATACCTGTTTCCCTGTTTAGATGCTGGATCTCCTCTGGAGCGATCCCAAGAACATCAGTGGAGGATCTGTACCCAACACGTTTCGGGGTGGAGGTTGCTACTTCGGGTCCGACGTCACCAAGAAAGTGTTGGACTCGAACAACCTCAAACTTCTCATCCGTTCTCACGAGTGCAAACCTGAAGGCTATGAATACACTCATGACAAGAAGGCGAGTGCAAACCTGGAGTCTTTGAAAACACTTATTAGTAGGGACATATATATATATAAACGGCCGATGGAAGTAGCAGGTTGGAAGTAAGGAACAACAAACGAGTACACAGCCAGAAGTTTATCTGTTAAGTGTCGTTTTGTGGCTTAATAAAGGGCGTTTTCCCGAAAATGTGCAGACTGTGTGTCCGTGTTAAAATAAATAAGCGTTCGTTTGAACCTTTTTGTATTTTGAACCAACTTATCAATATATATACGGTCAGTGAAAGTAGCAGGTTGGAAGTAAGCAACAACAAACGAGCCACAGCCTGATTTTATTTCTTCTTTTCTTTTGATGGTACATGCGAGAGGTCATTGTTCTTCCCTATAATAAGTGTCAGCACAGAAGGTTAACTCTGGTGAAGAATATTCTCCCGCCGCTCCTGCCGGGATCTTCCGATCGCGAGTCCGGCGCTCTAACCACTGAGCTATTTCCTTTCCCTGTGTAACCTTTTGAAATCGTATTAATGAAACCTTTGAAAGTTCTGAAAGAACAGATGATTGGACCTTTAGCTGATATGCTGACAATAACAGTTCCTCACTCGTGAAACTCGGTTCCTGATTCTATATAATATCAGCTGGAGTGATGTTGATGGACTGACGCTATAGTGTATATCAGCTGATAGAGACCCATTAGTGTATATATCAACTGAGAACAATTTTGATGTTGATGAACCAAAGTTATAGTGCATATCACCTGATAGAGAACAATTGGGATGTGGATGAACTGACGTTATAGTGTATATCAACTGATAGAGAGCGAGTGTGGTGTTGAGGAACTGACTTTGTAGTGTATCAACTGATAGAGAACAAGTGTGGTGCTAATGAACTGACGTTATAGTGTATATCAAGTGATAGAGAACGGGTGTGGTGTTGAGGGACTGACGTTGTAGTGTATCAACTGATAGAGAACGGGTGTGGTGTTAATGAACCGACGTTATAGTGCATATCAAGTGATAGAGAACGAGAGTGGTGTTAATAAACTGACGTTATAGTGCATATCAAGTGATACAGAACGAGTGTGGTGTTGAGGAACTGACGTTGTAGTGTATATCAACTGATAGAGAGCGAGTGTGGTGTTGAGGAACTGACGTTGTAGTGTATCAACTGATAGAGAACAAGAGTGGTGTTAATGAACTGACGTTATAGTGTATATCAATTGATAGAGAACGGGTGTGGTGTTAATGAACTGACGTTATAGTGCATATCAAGTGATAGAGAACGAGAGTGGTGTTAATAAACTGACGTTATAGTGTATATCAAGTGATAGAGAACGGGTGTGGTGTTGATAAACTGACGTTATAGTGTATATCAACTGATAGAGAACTGAGTGTGGTGTTAATGAACTGACGTTATGGTGTATCTCAAATGATAGAGAACGAGTGTGGTGTTAATGAACTGACGTTATAGTGAATATCAACTAGCAGAGAACGAGTGTGGTACTGATGAACTGACGTTATGGTGTTTCTCAACTGATAGAGAACGAGTGTGGTGTTGATGAAGTACTGGTGTTATAGGTCTTATAGAGTATATCAACTGATAGAGTACGACTGTGGTGTTGATGAACTGGTGTTATAGTGTATATCAACTGGTACAGGACGATTGTTGTGTTCATAAACTGGTGTTATAGTGTATATAAACTGATAAATAACGATTGTGGTGTTTTTCAACTGATGTTATAGGTGTTATAGAGTATATCAAATAACAGAGAACAATTGAACAACTAGTCTTATAGTGTATATCAGCTTAGGGAGAACGATTTTGATGTTGATAAACTGGTGTTATAGTGTATATCAGCTTGTAGTGTACATCAACTGGTGTTAGTGTATATCAACTGGTGTTTTAGTGTATATCAACTGATAGAGAACGATTGTGGTGTTGATGAACTGGTGTTAGTGTATATCAACTGGTGTTGTAGTGTACATCAGCTGGTGTTATAGTGTATACCAACTGGTGTTATAGTGTATATCATCTGATAGAGAACGATCGTGGTGTTGGTAAACCCAGGTGCTAACAGTCTTCTCGGCCTCCAACTACTACGAAGTTGGCAGCAACAAAGGGGCCTACGTCATACTGCACGAAAACGACCCTCGGCCTCACATCGTGCAGTACCTGTCGGCCTCCAGCGCCCGGAGAAAGGTCACCTTCACACAAAGGTAGGCTCGTTGACTGACTGGCCGACTGACTGACTGACTGACTCACTGACTGACTGACTGATGTCATTGACTTGCTGACTGAATATTTGACTTGTCGGCCTCCAGCGCCCGGAGTAGGCTTGTTGACTGACTGACTGACTGACTAACTAACTGATGTCGTTGACTTGCTCACTGAATATTTGGCTTGTCGCGTCCATCGCCCGGAGTCGGCTCGTTGACTGACTGACTGACTGACTGACTGACTGACTGACTAACTGACTGATGTCGTTGACTTGCTGACTGAATATTTGGCTTGTCGCCTCCAGCGCCCGGAGAATGGTCACCTTCACACAAAAATAGGTTCGTTGACTGACTGACTGAATATCTCACTTGTTGGCTGACCGAAATGGATAGTTGACTGCATGGTTCGTAATGACTGGCAGACGTGTTGAATGACCGACTGACTGACTGACCGACTGATGTCGTGGACTTGCTGATTGAGTACCTGGATTGCTGGCTGATCAAACTGGTTAGCTATCTGGCCCGTTGAATGGCTGGCTGACGTGTTGACTGACTGACTTACTGACCAACCAGTCGACCGACAGATGTCACTGAGTTGCTGACTTGCTGGCTGACCAAATGGTTAACTGACTGCCTGTCTCGTTGACTGACTGACCGACCGACTTGCTGGCTTAACAAATGGTTACCTGGCTGCCCGTCTCGTTAAATGGATGGCTGACTTGTTGACTGACTGACTGACTGACTGACTAATTGGCAGGCGTAATTTCTGACTTGCTGTCTTTGTGAAAAACTGACTGAGTGGCTGATTGACTAATCGGCTGACCCACTTTGGGACTGGTTGACGAACTGATTGGCTGCCTGATTGACTGATTAACAACGTGGCTGGGGGACTCAGTGGTTGACTAAACCCACAGTATGCAATGAATGACTGAAGATGGACTCGGCAGCAGAGCGGCCATAGCCAACAAATGCAGCCTCTGAACAAGAGACAGGGAGAATACAGCAGTGAGTAAGTAGCTGACTGAAAGGCTCCATGATGATGATTTCTGCCTGTAGGCGAATTATAGGTGAGGAGAGTATAAGCAGACCTGTATCCAGTAGATTTGCACTTCCCTGTCCGGACTCCAGAAGGAGCACAACACTCTTCGGTGGCGTACAGACTCCGCTTGCTCTGTCTGAACAGAATCAGCAAGCTGGAGTTCTCTGCCCTCAACAGCCTGCGGGAAAAACTGCTGGCGCGTAAGAACCAGTTACTACAGGAGTTCCAGAAATCCGACCCTGGGGGGAAAGGTTAGTGCATACACGGGCGCGCACGCACGCACACACACACACACACACACACACACACACACACACACACACACACACACACACACACACACACACACGGACTCTCTCTCTCTCTCTCTCTCTCTCTCTCTCTCTCTCTCTCTCTCTCTCTCTCTCTCTCTCTCTCTCTCTCTCTCTCTCTCTCTCTCTCTCTCGCACACACACATACACGCGCGCGACAACGATGGACGCATTTTCGCTGTCCGTTTAATTTCATCTCACTGTGTTCTGTAGATCAGGTTACACTGTTTTCTAGATGTCTGTTGTTCCCTTCTATCTCATTGTGTTCTGTAGATGAGGTTATACACTGTGTTCTAGCTGTCTGTTTTATCTCACTGTGTTCTGTAAATCAGGTTACACTGTGTTCTAGCTGTCTGTTCAAGATTCAACCCGTCAGCGGTCTCCACCCTCCCCTGACCACCCCCACCCCCACACCATTTGATGGATTAGTTTTTTATCCGCATGCATGGACTCGTTTGATCACGCCGATGGACTGGTGGTGTTTTTACTTGTATTGTTTTTCTGTTCAGGTCTGATCTCATCGATGGACTGGTGTTTTTCTGTTCAAGTCTGATGTCGCGGATGGACTGTTTTTGTCGTTTTTGTTTATTTTTCGCTCAGGTCTGATCACGCCGATGGACTGGTGTTATTGTTGTTTTCTGTTCAGGTCTGATCTCGGTGATGGACTGGGGGTTTTTTGTTTTTGTTTTTCTCTTCAGGTCTGATCACACCGACGGACTGTTTTTTTTGTGTGTGTGTGCTTTTTTGTTCATGTCTGATCTTGCCGATGGACTGTTGTTTTTGTTGTTTTCTGTTCAGGTCTGATCTCGCTGATGGACTGGTGGTTTTGTTTTTTTCTGTTCAGGTCTGATCTTGCCGATGGACTGGTGTTGTTGTTTTCTGTTCAGGTCTGATCTTGCCGATGGACTGGTGTTGGTTTTCTGTTCAGGTCTGATCTTGCCGATGGACTGGTGTTGGTTTTCTGTTCAGGTCTGATCTCGCCGATGGACTGGTGTTGTTGTTGTTTTCTGTTCAGGTCTGATATCGCCGATGGACTGGTGCACGGCCATGGAGACTGTGATGGACGTGGATGTGCCGTGGACATTGCTGCGGTCACGCCTGGTGCACACCAACGCCCAGGGCCAAGTAGACTACAACTCCACCTTTCGCGACATGGAGCTTACCACTCGCAACAACCAGGAGGTCAGGTGTCTCTCTGCTTTGCCTTGTCTGGGCTGTCTGCATCGCCTTGTTTTAGCCGTCTGCATCGCCTTATTTTAGCTGTCTGCATCACCTTGTTTTAGCTTCTGCATCGCCTTGTTTTAGCTGTCTCCATCGCCTTGTTTCAGCTGTCTGCATCGCCTTGTTTCAGCTGTCTGCATCGCCTTGTTTCAGCTGTCTGTCTCGTCTTGGTTTAGCTGTCTGTCTCGTCTTGGTTTAGCTGTCTCATATTGGCTTAGCTGTCTAGATTGCCTTTTTTTTTAACTGTCTGCATCGCCTTATTGCAACTGTCTACATGCCTTGTTTTAGTTGTCTGTCTCGTCTTGGTTTAGCTATCTAGATTGCCTTGTTTTAACTGTCTGCATCGCCTTATTTTAGCTGTCTACATGCCTTGTTTTAGCTGTCTGTCTCGTCTTGGCTTAGCTATCTAGATTGCCTTGTTTTAACTGTCTGCATCGCCTTATTTTAGTTGTCTACATCGCCTTGTTTTAGCTGTCTGTCTCGTCTTGGTTTAGCTATCTAGACTGCCTTGTTTTAACTGTCTACATTGCCTTATTTCAGCTGTCTGCACTGCCTTGTTTCAGCTGTCTGTCTCGTCTTGGTTTAGCTATCTAGATTGCCTTGTTTTAACTGTCTGCATCGCCTTATTTTAGCTGTCTACATCGCCTTGGTTTAGCTGTCTACATTGCCTTGTTTCAGCTGTCTACATTGCCTTGTTTCAGCTGTCTGTCTCGGCTTGGTTTAGCTGTCTGTCTCGTCTTGGTTTAGTTGTCTGTCTCGTCTTGGTTTAGCTGTCTACATCGCCTTGTTTTATCTGTCTGCATCGCCTTTTTTATCTGTCTGCATCGCATTGTTTTATCTGTCTACATCGCCTTGGTTTAGCTGACTGTCTCGTCTTGGTTTAGCTGTCTGCATGGTCTGTGAATGTTTAGTTTTCCCTGATTTCAGACGGATCTTGTATATTACTCTTGCTAAGTACCTTGGGCAAGAAAGTATCGCAGGTTGCCAACCTTTGCCTCGTCGTGTCTGAGCGCTCTGCCTCGCCTTTGAGCTTTCTGCCCCATCTTGTCTGAGCTCTCTGTCTCGCCTTTGAGCTTTCTGCCCCATCTTGTCTTAGCTCTCTGCCTCGCCTTTGAGCTTTCTGCCTCATCTTGTCTGAGCTGTCTGTCCCGTCTTGTCTGAGCTGTCTGTCTTGTCTGAGCTGTCTGTCCCGTCTTGTCTGAGCTGTCTTGTCTGAGCTGTCTGTCCTGTCTTGTCTGAGCTGTCTGTCTTGTCTGAGCTCTCTGCCTCATTTTGTCTGAGCTGTCTGTCTTGTCTGAGCTGTCTGCACCGTCTCGTCTGAGCTGTCTGTCTTGTCTGAGCTGTCTGTCTTGTCTGAGCTGTCTGCCCCGTCTTGTCTGATCTGTCTGTCTTGTCTGAGCTGTCTGTCTCGTCTGAGCTGTCTGTCTTGTCTGAGCTGTCTGTCTTGTCTGAGCTGTCTGTCCCGTCTTGTCTGAGCTGTCTGTCTTGTCTGAGCTGTCTGTCTGGGATAGTGGGGGTGGTCCTTGACGTTCTGTACCTCTTTAACTGCTCGGCCTTCATAAGAGCACGTTTCTTGCCCTGGCTCTGCCATGGTCGTTGATGTTGCTTTAGTAGCCGTGGCGGTGGTGGTGGTGATCGTATTCATTCTTTTGCTCCTGTGAGTCGTCAGCCCCTCATAACAGCTTGTGTCTTACTTTGGCTCTGTTCGCGTCGTTTTGGGGATGGTGGTGGTGATGGTGGTGGTGGTGGTGGTGATGGTGGTGGTGGTGGTGATAGTGGTGGTTATGGTGGTGTTCTCTAAGGTTCCGTGATTCGCCAGCCCCACCTAACAGCGTCTCTTGCCTTTGCTCTATTGCCAGTATGGTTGTGGTAGTGGTAGTGGTGTTGGTGATGGTGTTCATGAAGGTCCTAAGAGTCGCCAGACAGGCACTGCTAACAGCGCGTATTGTCCTGCTTGCCTGTGTGCAGGGCGCCGTGTCGGTGACGGAGATGCTGTACCGCCATAAGGACACCCTGGAGACCATCTTCCGCATCTTCGACAAAGACAACTCGGGCTTCATCTCCATGACGGAGTTCGAGGAGGCCTGCGGCATTCTCAGCAAGCACGCCAGCATCGCCATACCCCAGTCCCACATCACCGACATCGCACACAGCCTCGACCTCAACAAGGACGGGCAGATCGACTTCAACGAGTTCCTGGAGGCCTTCCGCATCGTCAACATGGGCGGGGACGTAGGATTCGGGCAAGACGACGCAGACTCCCCCACCATTAGCGAGAGGGATGAGATGGGCAATGGTGACGGTGGGGTTCAGACGAACAGGGAGGGAGTTCTGGAGATCGAGGACCTGGAGCTGGACGACGGCCACTGCCCGAAGGACGATGCTGGTCAGAACAACACCGTCTCGCACAAGCTCTGAGACACGCTTCGTGGAGACGGGCGGACATGCAAGTATCAACGGAGTGGGCCAGCCTCAAGGAATATATTGATGGGGCGATGTCATCTGGATAACCGAGGTCGAAAGCGAGGCTTGGGAATGTAAAGTCTACTGTGCAGACGACAGCACCTCCATACCCTTTCAGCATTTTTGCACGGCCCAGTCTCGCTTTCCATCTGGCGGCCCGCCGTGAACGCGCCCACTGAGAATGGTCCATTGTACTCACTTACGGCTGTTCTGTACATCGTGTGCTTTTCTTTAGTGTTCCATGTCCATCAGCAAGCAATGGGAATGACTGAAGCGTGACTGACATCATGTCTTTGACATGGGATTATCGAGCAGTATGGATTCACTCTGTCGATTATGCAGATCTTAAATCTCATTTATTTAGATGATTTCACCTGCATTTCAAATTGTGTTCACGACATCTTTCAGATTTACCTGAAGAGCAAACGCTTAAAATCAGAAAGAAGAGTAGTAGTTTACTATTCCTCTGGTGCGAGTATTTGGTTTGCAAATACTTCTCCTCATTTTCTACTCAAACAGAGAACACAGTCTGGTTTTCGGTTAGCAACATGCATGCAGCGACAATCTTCGTGCAGACAGCAATTTTGGTTGTCATAGACCAAAACCTGCAACACAACACCAATTTGTTGCAATATATTTGGGGGCACTGTCAATCCAGCAGTGTTTCGGAAACTGCAAGACAGTCGCAGCGTTTGGACAACTGGGAACTCGTTGCAGGTTTTGGAAAATGTCAGCTAAAATCGCAAACCCATTGCAATACTGGAGACAATACTGCAATGTTTCGGCAGCAACCAGCATATCCTGCGAACCTTTAAATGATGGACAACCCATTACAATGTCTTGGCAACTACACAGCCGTTACACAGTATAGAGAATGTATTTATGTAGAATACAGAGCGCATGGCAATGGTTGGTCCATTGCAAACTCATTGTAGTATATGGTCAGCTGAACGATCGTTGCAGTATTAAGTCAGCTGCAAATTCATCGCAGTGTTAGGTCAGCTGCAGACATGTCACAGTTTTAGGTCAACTGCACACATATATTTCATTGCAGTGTTAGGTCAGCTGCAGACTCATCTCAGCGTTAGGTCAACTGCATACGTATTGCAGTGTTAGGTCAGCTGCACCCTCATCTCAGAGTTAGGTCAACTGCATACGTATTGCAGTGTTAGGTCAACTGCACACTCATCTCAGTGTTAGGTCAACTGCATACGTATTGCAGTGTTAGGTCAGCTGTACCCTCATCTCAGTGTTAGGTCAACTGCACACTTATTGCAGTGTTAGGTCAACTGCAGACTCATCTCAGTGTTAGGTCAACTGCATACTTATTGCAGTGTTAGGTCAACTGCAGACTCATCTCAGTGTTAGGTCAACTGCATACTTATTGCAGTGTTAGGTCAACTGCAGACTCATCTCAGTGTTAGGTCAACTGCATACTTATTGCAGTGTTAGGTCAACTGCACACTCATCTCAGCGTTAGGTCAACTGCACACTTATTGCAGTGTTAGGTCAGCTGCACACTCATCACAGTGTTAGGTCAACTGCACACTCAGTGAGGTGCTAGGTGAACTGGGACCATTTTGCAGTCATTTGTTTATTATAACACGGTGAAATGTGTTATTTTTAATAATTACGCATGAAAAAGTAACTGTAACTGTGTTACAAAGGATACTGCCATGCCAAACAAAAAGTTCCAACTGGTTTGCATTTAATACAGAAAGACTGAAAGAAAATACTGATAGCCAAAGGCAATAATATCAAGCATGAAACTGCTACAGGCTTTTGTGTGTGTTATTGCTTGTTTCTTTCGTCTTTTGTATTATATATTGGCTAAAACTGAATCTGTTGCACTGTTCGATGGTGATTGGTCGGGTTCCTGTGCAGGGGTATTTCGAGGGAACAGTAAATATTTTTTCTCTTCTGGGGCTACGTTTATGCTGGGGTCAGCAGGCGGCTGTGTAGGTTTTGACACAGGCGCAGTGTGTTTGTCAGCTGTATCCTCTGGCACATTTCGTGATTGCAGGAGAGTGTGGTGATGATGATGGGAATGCCTGTCCCCTGTTAACTTGTGATGGTCCATTCCCTCGCCCGTTCATGTGTAGCATATCAAGCAAACAAACTCCACTTTTTGAGCTGTAGCAGTGTCCCTGAGGCTGTTGGTTCCCTGGTTGTTCTTGTTTTCGCGAATGTCTGTGGCTAAAGTTTGATTGGTGCTATTCTTCTTTCTCAACAATTTTTTCTCCTAGGACTCTTCCCAATGTGTGTGTGTGCGTGCGTGCGTGCGTGCGTGCGTGCGTGCGTGCGTGCGTGCGTGCGTGCGTGCGTGTGAGTGTGTGTGTGTGTGTGTGTGTGTGTGTGTGTGTAAAGCATACAATTGCACAGTGGTTATGTTTTGTATTCCTTCCTTCAGATGAGTTGTAAATACTAGACCCTACAGTTGTATTTCTTGTGAAATGTTCAATCCACATATTTTACAAGTGTTATTGTTGCTTTTGATTGCTCAGACATGTTTATATAGTTGTTGGTTTTGTTCATGATTTTGTTTTGAGAAAAGGAGGAGAGATGCTTTCCAAGAAAACCACAATCTGTCAGCAAAGTTACATAATATTTTAACACCAATGTTGTTCTTCCACTTTCTATATATTTATACTTTGTATACGTTCATTCATACATGTATATATACTGTTGTGACTGACCAATATATGCCATAATTATGTGTGTTTTTGTTGTTGCTATTTTGTTTTGTAGTTTTACCAAACAGAACATACATATATCACTCATGCACTTTTGGCTCAAAATAAGTTTTTACTTGACAATTTTTTATTTTACTTTTTGAATTTATTTATTTTTTCTTATTTTTTGGGTATGGTGCCAAATGCTCAAAATATGTATCCCAGCACCGCACAGAGAATATTGATCCATGGGTCTCCTCGGAACTACCCCCCACCATCCCCCATCCCACCCCCGCCTCCCTCTTTCTTCCCATCCTCTCCAGTTCCCCTCAGTTCTGCCTCCCAGCATTTTGCCATTGTACCTGACTGATGCATTGGAGAACTGTCGTGCACGGCATAACACCCAGATGAAAACATGTTGAAACGAAAATGTGCTTAGTTCCTTTTGCCTTTTGCCAAATGAAAGCGTGTTGATTAAGGTGAGAAGGTATTTGGCCTAATATAAATGAAATGAACCAAAGAAAGGCAGATTTTGCTAAATGTGAGTATATTTCGCAATGTAGAGGCCTGTTTAATTATTTATTTTTTAGTTGGAGTGTCTTCAGCTGAATGAACTCGTGCATGGCCATACACGTATTGATTTTCTTATTCTTTTATATATTTATATATGTGTCTGACCCACTGTCTCTTCTTATCTCACTGGTTTGTCATATCCGATCATCTGTCTCTGAATGGCCAGTTCGACAGGCTACTATGCCACTCTCAGCATAAAGGGAAGTCATCATGCACAATATTTAAAACATTTCATTCCTGTGCAGTTGTCTCCCTTTACTTTTTCTTCTAAAGTAAAGTTCTTTTCTTTTTTTGCGGAGATTTCTTCTTCCGTGTTGCTCTACGAAGAACAGAAACCATCAGGACTATTAGGGCCAGGGAGCCCAGGCCGGCTACCTCGACTTTCACACAGTTCCTGACCTCCGTAAAACGCAGAGATTTGATGATGATGATGATGATGATGAGTTGATGCTTAATGTCCTCAGATGTCATTTGACATATTAGGGACAAGTTGTGACCAATGCCGAAGCACGGTTCAATAAAATCCACATACGTAAGGTGTATGCGTGTTTAGCTGTAACCTGCCACCTGCACTTTTTGGCAGAATGACCGGGATTTTTTACGTGCTACTGTGGTAACACGGGGGTGGAACGGATACCGAAATAAGAGTCAGCACAGAAAGTCGACCCTGGAGAAGAAAATTCTCTCGCCGTTCCAGCAGGGATTCGAACCCACGACCTTTCAATCACGAGTCCGGTGCTCTAACCACTGAGCTATCCCCGCCCCCGACGCAGAGATTTAAAGACTTTGTAGTTTAAATACCACAGACTACAGTTCGCTTCGACTCTCCCCCTCTTTTCAAAGTTGTGGTCTGTGGACACTGTCTTGTCTAGTGAGCAGGTTTGGCCTAGCAGTAAAACGGTTCAGTTCCGCTTCGGCTCTCCTTTCTCTTCAAAAGTTGTGGTCTTTGGACATTGTCTTGTGACTTTGTCCATCACAATTAATGAAACATTAAAATGGCACTCATTACACTGGCTTTACTGTTTCTTGAACCCCTTCCCCTCCAAACAAAAGTGATGCGGGTCAGTTTTAATGCACGAGTCATTAAGTATAATTATATAGTCATTGTGGTTGTGACAGGATAGCCTTAAGTATAATTATACAGTCATTGTGATAGTGACAGGATAACCTGAAGCATAATTATACAGTCAATATGGTAGTGACAGGATAACCTGAAGCATAATTATACAATTATAGTCATTGTGGTGGTGACAGGATAGCCTTAAGTATGATTATACAGTCATTGTGGTGGTGACAGGATAACCTGAATCATAATTATACAATTATACAGTCATTGTGGTGGTGACAGGATAGCCTTAAGTGTGATTATATTATACAGTCATTGTGGTGGTGACAGGATAGCCTTAAGTATGATTATATTATACAGTCATTGTGGTGGTGACAGGATAAGCTGAAGTATAATTATACAGTCATTGTGGTAGTGACAGGATAAGCTGAAGTATAATTATACAGTCATTGTGGTAGTGACAGGATAGCTTTAAGTATGATTATACAGTCATTGTGGTGGTGACAGGATAGCCTTAAGTATAATTATACAATTTCCCTTCCCCCACCTCCTGGGCTTTCGGTCCTCGCCAAACAGACTTGTGATATAGTGACTTGTGTTTGGAACTGGTGTAATAGAATTCTGAAGATGATGTAGAGCTTTATGTCCTCGGATGTCAGGTTGACATATTAGGAACAAACTGTGACCAGTGCGTAAGCATGGTTCAGTGTTGCTTTACGTCCACAGAAACCGTAAGGCTCATTAGGACGGGGAGCCCAGGACGGCCACCTCGACATTCACACAGCTCCTGAACTCTGAGAATTCTGAATATGTGGTTCATCCTTCGGTAATTACCGTACACAGCCACCGGGACGTTGGGGTCCAAAAACTAACTAAACAAGTAACTCGTATTTTTTTGTTTTTGTCTTTGGTGTTGTTTTTGTTTGTTTTGTTTTTCAGTCATAATTTGCAGGCTGGAATTCCGTGAAGATAATTCATCACCTGTGATCTCAGTTTTTACATTGTTACACTTTCCAGTCTTGGGTTCTGTGTTGTTTGTTTTTGTGCTGTATGTTGGGGGCAGTGTGTAGCATAGGAGTGGGGTTTGCTATTACACACAAAGCTCCTTTTTTCTTTTTTTCTTTTTTCTCTCATAACTTGCAGGCAGGAATTCCGTGCAAATAATTGTATCATCTGTGATCTCAGTTTTACACTGTTGCACTTTTCAGTTTGGATTCTGTGGTGTGTGTGTGGGGGGGGGGGGGGGGGTTGTGTGTGTGTGTGTGTGTGTGTGTGTGTGCGTACGTGCGTGCGTGTGTGTGGAGGGTGTATGAGTGTGTGCGTGCGTGCATGCGTGCCTCTGTGTGTGTGTACGTGTGTGTGTGTGGTGTGGTGTATGATTATGTGTGCGTGTGTGCGTGCGTCCGTGTGTGTGTGTGTGTGTGTGTGTGTTTATGCCATACACATACAACGTCTGGTGGGCTTAACATTACACACTTTTTCACGTTCGCCTCCGACCGCAGGCGTGTCTCTTATTTGTATTTGTTCAAGATGACAATTTCTTTCCGCAATTATGTCTTCATTCGTTTCTTTCGTCGTATATTACCCCCCCCCCCACTCCAACCCCCCCCCCCCCCCCCCCCCCCACACACACACACCCCTTCGCCCACACCCCACCTTCCCCACACCTTCCCCATTTTTATTGTTATTATTTTGTGGTGAAAGATCATTTTCATAAAAGTTTTTAACGATATGCTACCTTTTCCTAACATGATCAGCGGCAGAAAATGTTACATGAATCCCGTGTATGTTGTGTTTAAAGGTGCCAACTACCCGAGTAGCAAGTGTCATTTAAAGGATCATTGTCACACATGTGAAACAGATTTTTCAAAAATAAACACTTTAATTGTTACTTCTCAATGGTACTTTCAGCTTGGAAAGTTGGGTCCGCCAATGATAAATACCACACGTGTAAAACATATTTGTTTAAAAAAAAAATTTAAAAAAATTCAATGGTCCTTTCATTTTGGGAAGTTGGGTCCGCCCATGATAAGTATCACACGTGTGAAACAGGTTTTGTTTAAAATGATAAACACTTAATAGTTATTTTTCGATGGTCCTTTCGGTTTGGAAAGCTGGGTCCGCGCCTGGTTTGTTACGTTGAGTGACAGTTTGGTTTGGATCCACTGACTGTACGGCCCATGTGCACGGTTGCAATGCTGTTGACCCCAGTCTCTGTCTTCAAGTCGAATTTTGTTATTAATTTTGAACGGGCGTTTGTGTTGTTCTTTTAATATATTCATCTTTAACAGATTTTCTTAAATGATTTTGCTGTGTATGCTATACGAAAAATGATTTCTCTATGTGATGATACTTTGTTTCGAAATGAGTGAGTTTCTGTGTGACTTGACTCAACACATGTCTAAGGTGTGGACACAGTTGTTGTTGGATACACTCGTACGCAGCTGGGTCTGGTACTTTTCTCAGGTCGCTTGGAATTCCGTATTTTGAGAGCGGCAGTGTGTGTGTGTGTGTGTGTGTGTGTGTGTGTGTGTGTGTGTGTGTGTGTGTGTGTGGTTTATTTTTTGTTTATTTGTTCTGTTTTTGGTGATTGTGAAATAAACTTGCTGTAAATTGAACTGATCTGTTGCACTGTCTGTTTTAGCGAAACATGCATCCCCCCCCCCCCCCCCCCCCCCCCCTCTCTGAAATATTACGTAAAGTGTGGGCGCACCTCCTGCCCTTGCCCCCCCCGCCAACCACACACACACACACACACACACATATACACATATACACACGCGCGCGTGCGCGTACGCACACAGGCGCACGCACACACACATACACACGCGCGCGTGCGCGCACACACAGACACACACACACATACTATAGGCCTTACTATACAACTTATGACCACCTTTTTTAAATTTTATTTTTAACATAGATCGCATACAACGATATGATATATATGTGTATATCTGAAGCGCAAGATTAATGACTATATAAACGAGAGGCTTTTTTATGGGCCAACACAAACTTTGCACAGTGGGATGGTTCATCCTTGGCAGTAAAGGCGGGATTAAATGTCACCGATTTGAACTGAACGCATCGATTTCCAGAAATGTCTGTGATTTTCACAGTCTGTCGAGTCGAGTCCAAACGTCTCCTTTTTC